>JAKMXC010000341.1:0-64319 GCA_025328345.1 Colletotrichum sp. SAR11_59
GTGGTGCCCGTGGCGGCGACCGTGGCGAGCGCGGCGGCCAGCGTGGTGGTGCCCCCCGTGGTGCTCCCCGCGGCGGTGCTCCCCGTGGCGGTGCCCCCCGCGGCGGCTCTGCTGCCATCAACACCAAGGACGAGTCTGCTTTCCCCAGCCTCGGCGGCAAATAAGTTATGCCACCTAAGATCTGCCAACATACAGGCAAGAAATGTGCCTCGACACATGTTTCCGCTCTAGCCAACAACGATGGGTACGGAAGGGAAGGGCCAGTTTTCGGGGAAAATTGAAGAAGGATGGTTTTGCGTCACATGGCTTCCGAGGACTGGGCCGGCTGAATTTCTGGTCGTTGCACAATGAATGAAAGGCTTTTTTCTCATCTAGGTACTCAAGGAACGGTATCGTTCAAAAAGTCAAAAATGGTCTCTTTGCATGATTTTCACTGCTTCTCCGGCCCGGTCTGCTGCAATGGTTAAGGTGTACGCGTTATGTGGTATCAGCCACGACGTAACGGGGTCTGGATTGTTAACGGATGTTTTACCAACGCTGCTTCATGAGGACTTGCATCGTCTAAGTGCTCATCAAGTTGTTGATGTAACAAGGTAACCCGCGGATACTCCATGCAAGACCACAGAGCACGATCAAGCTTGGTTGTGAGCATTCGATTGTCTAGTCTCCAAGCCCTCCAAGGCTGCCGGGGTGCGTTGTAGGTGTTATGATATTTCACAGCATTTCCATGACATGCCTTCTAAGCAACTACTCAAGGTATACTCGGAAGACGCCAAGGCAGGGTACCAATGGTTGGATAAGCAAGCACTCGTCAAAGTGGAATGCCTAGGGTCTAAGATATACCGGCCATGGGAGTCTGATCATCGGATTACGCTTACAACTTGCTCCTGGAAGTCGATATGAGCAGGCGTCTGTGTATCGTTGAGCTGAAGGATGCCATATCATTCTAGGGAATAAAGTAAGCCGCCTGCGACAGGTACTGACACTTAAGTAGCTTCAGCAAGAGCACAATCATTGGATAAAGAGGTCCTTTGAAGAGACGAATTCCTGTACTCTGCCAAATCCGCTGGGCTTACTTGGGCTCTCGTGGAAGTTTGAACCCTCGAGAGAAGCACTTGGTTCAAGCTGAGTTTTCCTTTCAGCGCGAGCTTCTACGGCATGTTACTCTCCGACGAAAACATCATCATAGTCAGCATGCGCGTTCATTCCCTTGGTATCCTTGACTGATGCTTAATTGTATACTTCGACAACACCGATGCAAGTTGAGTGAAAGCGTGAGGTAGATATCGCGCTTCACGGCACGAGCGCAGGTCCTGAAGGCGGTATCCAAGATTGTTCTCGCGCTTGGTAGTGTCAGATGGTCCCAGAGGTCGGAATTGCCTAGGTTGAGGTCAACAGGATAGCGGAGGTCTATTAATACGAGGCATCAGCTCTACTTTGGCCCACGGGGCTTTGCGCGGCTGATCATCACCGACACCTCGTTCATGATGGCTTCAAGTCCACTTTTGGGCACGGTTATACCAATAAGGTTGTGTGTGTAATCAAGGCGCTGGGCCTGGGTCAAGATGGCACTGAATGCCTATAACATCCTCAGTGTCAACGGGTCAAATCATCCTCAACGCAAGGCCAACAGGTGCTTACTTGGATCTTGTTCCCTTGTACTTGGTGACTCAGGAATTGAGTCCGCCGTCATAACATGAATGGTTCTTGGACATCTCCAGTTTTCTGATCATGCATTGCTTTGGCTAGCTGCTGTCTCCCTTCTCTGGCCCCGTTGTATTTCCAGAGGCATGCCCGTAGAGTGGGATGGATGATGCTTATCGCAGCTGGACCAGTCAACGAAAATACAGCTGAAGACTTATATAAACTTAACATGAAGTGTGGCAGAGAGGTTCGACAAGTTGCCATGTCATCCATTCGGTCATTCATTGGCGGGGGAAGAAACAGGCTGAAGCGGCGGCTTGAACGAACTAATACATAGTCCTGCTCATTAGATGGTTGCCAGCTTTTACGATGGTAACCTCTTCACCCCCAACATAACTTTGTGTCAAGCTGAAAGAGCAAAAAGTGGACGTCAAAACGTACATCTCTGGGAATCCCTCCGTGACCTGGAATGACGATGAACCGCTTGCCTGCATCCTCCGTACACGCTTCCGCTACTACGACGAGCCCAGCCGGTTGCGCTTTGCCGGGGTTCAACAACTCGCATGTGAATCTTTGCACATTCATTCGCCCTAGTGGATATTGTTCTGACACAACCTGCGCCATGTAGTTTCAAAGGCTTTTAGCATGAAAAAGGACTTGTAGCGTATCACATGAGACCTCGGATGCTGTCGTTATAGCATCATACGTTGAAACGTTAGACTCACTCAGCACCTTACGAGAACTCATCCCAGTGGATGAAGAGCCTGCAAAGAAACATTCGCTTGGGGATCCATTTCATTCAAAGTCTTCATCATGAAGAAGGTATGGAAGGCCGATGAAGTGGCCTTAACTGAGTTCATCCGGCAGAAATATGTTTCATATGCGAAGAACGGTTTCTGCGGTGACTTCCCTTTGTATATGAAGAACACTGTTTACAGTGAATTCTCTTTGCTGATGAACATACAATGACTTACCTTTGTACACAGGAAAAGGTTTGTGCGGTGTATTCTGGGGGGCCTTGAGCATAGCCGCTGGTAATATGTGGTGACGAGTTGATGATAGTGCTAAGGGGTTCTGACTGAACAAATCCTCTTTGTGGTGCCTTGCAGTTCGAAGTTACTTGTAGGCGACTTGTGTATGAGAAGGAAACTGCTGGGTGGTTTCGATTCGGCTGGGGTTCATACTGTGGAAGTGGTCAGTCTCTTCTGGCGTTGATATGGACAAAACATGAATCTGAAGTATGTCGCTTCCACAGAGTGAATACGTCTTTTGTCGTGCTCTGCGTGTTGCATGTCGAAAATAACACAGCGATTTGCTGTTGTGCTCCGGGGTCGCGATGTGGGACCATTTAGCACTCAACGAGATTCAAGAAACACCTCTCTGGCAGCGTCTACGGCATTGACCTGCGGGCCCTTACGGGGCGCCGATACCAGCCAGTCACTGGTTTATGGACGAGTAAAGCACCATATCAGACCAAGTTGTTGACTTTTAAAGACGAATGAAACGCATGTTTACCGATGGGCAGCATCTAAAGGGTGATAAATCAGTCCCTTTGCGAGATGTATGACAAGGTCGGTTGTATCCTTGCCCTCATGGAGTTGGATATTTACTGCAACACCAACCGGAGGTCTAGGAGTGTGCGGTAAGATGAACCGCCCTGGCGAAGACACGTCTGTGAATATGCCTTGTATTCACCTGGGTTCTTTGCTGACGAAGAATCAAGTTACCATTGGGCGCTCATGATTGGACCAAAGCAC
Source organism: Colletotrichum sp. SAR11_59 (assembly GCA_025328345.1). Taxonomy (NCBI): domain Eukaryota; kingdom Fungi; phylum Ascomycota; class Sordariomycetes; order Glomerellales; family Glomerellaceae; genus Colletotrichum; species Colletotrichum sp. SAR11_59. The sequence continues at coordinate 3,402 of JAKMXC010000341.1, forward strand.
GAAACACACGACAGCCATGGTTGGCGATGTCACGCTCGCGAGAGACTCGTCTCCGAGGGCAATCCCCCGGTGGATCGAGTGGTTTGGAATTACGAATGCGACGAAATCCCACTAATCCCCACTTCCATGATTCTAGTTCGCGTTGTTGTTGCCAAGGTTAAAAATACGGAAAAACTTCTGTCCAAATTCGACAACACGACGCCTCGACAAGAGGAGAATTACAACTGCGTCAAATGGGTCCAAGAAGCCTACGACATGGCTTTGGGAGCAAAACTTGCTCTCGGTACCTCTGCTGGAGACTGGAGTCTTGTAAGAGATACTGCCATGTGGTACGTGGAGAAGAAGAAACTAGAGCATAGATTCGATGGGAGAGTTCAGTACGATTCTTCGCAGATCCCAACTTGGGACATGTTGGAGAACAAAGAATTGGCCCTCTGAGTAGATTTTCTATGAGGATGCATATTCGGACAGTTATATAACCAATGTAAACCGAGTTTTAGCTCAGAAGTCGCCAAAGTATTTGCGACGAATCTGATCCATTCTGAGCTAATGTGGCATAGGCTCCACAAACTTGTCGACCTCCTGCTGCCAAAACTGATTTTGAGGGTTCACATGCCACGCAGAAGAATATTCCCAATATGAGGGCAGCCATCCCGCGGTCTCCCAGTCGATGACGCCCACCACATCAACATCCCGGACCAACACGTTCAGGCTGCTGAGGTCTCCGTGAGTAAACACCAAGCTGTCATCCCAATGGCGGTAGAAGTCCAACAACTCATTTATATCTGCAAAGTGGCCTTCACCGTCAGCTTCCAGAGATAGAGGTTGAACGAGTTCTCCGTGGAAGTCCTTCGCTGTGGCAAACGGCCCCCAAAATTCCTTTGACGGCAACCGGCAGTCCCATATAGGCCCTCCATCGACATTAGAGACGCCCGCTCCTCCAGATGGCGGTGGTATACTGCGCAACTGGAAGACGATATCCTTCAACTGGTCGAGAATCTGCTTTTTGGACGCCTCCGATCGCTGTACCCAGCCCATGCAAGCCATGTTTCCGTCGATCCTTGTCATCGCGATGTAGGTTTTCCCCCGGTGAATAAACGCGCAAGAGACTCGGGGAACCGGGATCGAGGTGTGTCGGTGTATAAACTGCAGAGCGTGCGCCTCGCCCAGGCTCGCGTAGGGCTTCACCTTGATGTAGAAACCAAACTTTGAAACCAGGCTTTGTGGCGATTTACAGATGTATCGGCGGAAATATCTGTTTGTTGTGATCCAGACTGTTGTGAGGATAAGTGCCCTTTTGAAGGCCCCGGCGTTTAGAGACGCGCTCTGCTTCGTATCCCCAGCATTAGACACCGTCGCTGAGTATATCTGGAATTGATCAGCGTTCTCGCGAGGGAGATGTCTGTTTTATCCGGTTGTGCATTCGTTGGTGAAAACGTACTGTTCAGCCGGTGCATTCAAATGTATTTGGTTGCTGAACAAACCGAGATTACATAACCAAAGAAACCCCTTCTGCGTGTGATCCGTGCCTTCTGAAGTCTGGAGACCGCCCATTTTTCCTGCGCTCCAGCGACTACTTTTTCTGTGGTTGTCTTATATACTGTTTACTTTGCCTTACATACTTTTAACCGTTCCGCTGTCGTCGCCGCTATTATTGTTACTTGTACCATCGTCGTCTATCATATTTACCTTATCTCTCTGCCTTTTCATCGTCTCTAGTGGGAGTAACCAAGTACACAGGAAATATAGCCGGTCTCAAGTTTTGGGCACCTTGCGTGTACGCCAATGGGAAACTTCTGTCAGAACCAGGTTGTGATCTCATCTTGTCATCGACAATGGAGAGCACGAAACCAACAAACAAAACTTCTGTTCATGGCCGCCGTCATAAAAACTTTTATCTGGCCTAGACCAATAAGACATGCCGAAGCTTTAGGCCTTGGCAACAAGACCGCCTGAACAACACTCAGCAACCCAGAGACCCACGGCCCCGAGGTCCCAAAACCCGACCTCTTTTTCAACTGGCCATCAAGGCATAAAGCGAGCATTTGTTTAGCGGGACAAAGGGCTAGGACAATGTGTGATCCATCTCAAAGATTGCGAAACACACTCGGGGCCTCTGCAATGGTATTGTCCTCATCATTTATCATTAGGCCCGCGAGAGGTCATTTGGCTCCTTTCCCATGGAAAACAGAATCAAGTGAAATTGTATAAGATCGATCCAGACTCCTGCTTCACATCCCGAATCACCAAGCGACTCCAGTCGAGAAAAGCAGTCCCAGTCACCTGTCGAGATCACCAGCAGAATGCCTCTCCGAAAACAACCCCCTGCCGGACACCCGTCGGCCCTGCAGACAGTCCCTATCAAGTGCCCCTACTGCATCGACAGCAGAGCTGCCCGGAAGCAAGACGGCTTCTGCACTCGCTTCAAGCGCCTGTTTAAGCGCAGCAGCCCGTCGGTCTGCCACGCCTGTGGCCAGTCAGGACGTCAGATGCTCGAATTCCACGAGGTAAACTACACCAGCGAGAGCACCGCTGCTAACTCTACTGAAACGCAGCCTGTTGGCCCCTGGAACGAGACATTGGAAGAAGCCTGGGAGGATGATGCCCCGAGTGATTTGAACGTTGATCTCCAGGGCGTCGAGGCGCTTCCCTCTCAGCGACCCACGAGCTTGGATCCGAAGCTGGTGAATGACTGGTTTCTTGACCAGTGGAGCGTGGTGCGTAAAGACAGATTCTTCAAGCGATGGGAGCGATGGTCTTACCGGAAACTGCGTCGATCGACTCGTAGACCTCGTCGAGCTCGATACAACCTGACTTCTACACCCCTGGAGGACATCCCCGAAGATGCTGAGCCGTTGTTGTTATCGCGTCCCCGCATGGCCCTCGACTAAGCCTAGATTGGGGATTCCTAGGGTGCTTTGAAGTCAAGTTTTGTTTCATAGTCGTGGGCGGTTTGAATGTTACGAGACTGTAAGCTGAAAGAGGTGAGTAGGCAGACTGTCACATGTAAGAGAAGATTCAAGAGTAGGATCGCAATAGGTAGTTCTGCGCTAAAGATAATCAAGATCGGTGTAAGTTAAGTATATTCTCGTGTTTATTGATATGTATCATTACTGTCTGTCTCTGTAAAGACGAGCAGCATCAATGCCCAAGCTGGCAAGGAGAAGGATGGCGTTGAAGGACGCCATCATGTAGAACGGCGCACCGTTAGATACGGCATCAAACATGAAGCCTCCCAGCTTGGTGAGAAGCAAGATCGCAGCCCCACCGAACCAGGAGTACATACCGGCGATGGAGCCCTTGAGCCGCACTCGCGACACGGCGTCCACGCTGGCGTTGTGCTGCAATAGTGGCGCAGCTTCTGTGGGAGTTTCCATGGCCTCCGCCGAGTCCTCAACAGTGTCAATCTGCTGAGATTTGGGAATATCAGCGGTCAGAACGCCGCGGCCGAGGGAGCCCAGACTGCAGACGATCGCACCAATCTGGCTAACGCCGATAAGTATTACAATAAGGAAGACAACTGGGCTGCCGCCTCGACCATCGACATCCTTGTACTCCGGGCTGGGTAGCTGAGGGAAGGCGATGTAACCGACGATTCCGAAAGTGGTAGCGATGATGATGGGGATGTTGAAGCGACCACGCCTTCTGTTAAGGTAGCCGAAAACAGGGGCCGCGAAAAGACCAAGTAGCTGCGCCACGCCCGATAGGATAGATGCCAGGAGATAGGCCGCTCTGCACTCCTTCTTCAGTTCGGGGTTTGGATCATTCGGAGATCCATGGCAAAAGCCGTTGCCGATGAAGAAGGTGTTAATGTACAGAGGAAGAAAAAGGGAAATTGCAACTGTCGAGGCGCGGGCCACGAAGCCACCCAAATACCCGAGGGCAATCTGGGAATCGGTGAAGCCCAGGGTAATAGAGTCTCGGAGGAGACGGAAGTAAGGCAGAACCTTCTGTTGGTTGTTAGGTGTGGTCCCAGATTTGGAGCAAGTTGACTTACCGGCCGGTGCGGGTGGTCTGATCCATCTTCGTTGGAATCATCCTCAGAGCTCGTGTTCGCTTTGAGTCCCAACAGGACGTTCCAACCCTTGCCTTCCTCGCCCTTTAGGTTTCTCAGCCCAAAAAAGACAAAGATTGCCACCACGAATGCGACAATTCCCACGACATAAAAGCTCTCTTCCACAGCCTTGCCGGGGGTTACGCCGTCAACTTCGCCGAAACGAGCGGGAAGCGGCAGGAACAGGGAGAGCGCAACCAGCGCGCCGCATCCCGTGAACAGTCCGACGTAGCCTGCGAGAGCCGACGGTTTGCCAGCTTTCGCCTCATCCAAATCGTTCCCTGCTGCGGCTTGTCCGTTTCCTCCGATGCGGTACCGTGCTGGGGTGATGGTCATGTCGGACTCGAGGGACATGGCGATGCTGTGTCGGGGGTTGTTGACCGGCTTCGCGACATTCGCGGAGCCGTCAGACTTGTCGTTGTCATCTGTCAGAGACGGCAAAATCGCTGTAACCATAGTCGCCCTGAAAAGCCCCGTCAGTACATCATCCCAACCTTTGACCTCGGTTGAAGCTACTTACGCGGCAGTCGCGCCGAGAGCGAAGAAGATGCGCGCCAGAAGCAGCTGCGGATAGATGTTGCGCGCCTGAACGAAGAGCATCAAGGCCGCGCCGATGATGGCATACCCAATTACAGCCACCCATCTTACACCGAGCCGATCCGAGACGAGGCCCCAAACCGGACATGCGACGAGTGCGACGAGCTCATCGACGAAGCCGAGGGTACCGACGATGTCGCCCACGCCGTCCTTGACGCCAATTAAGTCGGTAATGACAAACGATATGCTGCTGTTGAGGAAAACGAGAAAGGAAATGGAGAAGAGAGAGATTCCGAGGAGGTACGTCACTGCTTGCAGTGTAGTAGTCGCCTCGGAGAAGGGCAGGTAACGGGACAAGACGGCCATGGTGAAAGTCGCTGAGAGTGGTGTTGTGCTGAGCAATTGAGGGTGTTCTCCTTCTTGCCGCAGACCACCGTCCGGTCCGAAGCTTACATCTCGCGGCGGGCGGTGCGAGATGGCGAGGAAAGGGTTGGTGAGAGGGTTGTTTTTGTTTGTTGTTGATCACAAGGGAGAGAGTGAGTTAGTAGAGAAGGCGGGTGGGTAGCTGCGCTTGCGGGTGCGGGACAGGTGAGCATCATACACCTAAGGTCCCTGCTTCCCGGGCGAGCCGCCTTACATAAGCCCGCACCTGGAACTCTCACCGTACCCATCTTATTACGCACTCGACCGGACACCCGCTGGAGCTCGGAGTCCTGAATCGCCGACAGCGGCTACGGCACTTAGACATCGCTAGCATGCTGACTGATGGTATAGTGCGACAACGGACTTTTGTGTTTTGACGTCTGACCCGTTTCTTGCGATAGCCGGGCCTTGTATCTGATTTGCCTGGCTACAGAACTTACCCCAAGCTGTGGCTCCCTTATAATTCATTACTACGCCCAACGCCTACGGTGCAGGCAATCTTCGACACCTTGCCTCCTAAAATGCCAGTAATTGACTAAACCTGCTGGATCCCTGACTCCGTTGCTGTTCCAAACCGTTCCTTTTATCACGGCGCATCCGTCCTTAACCCTTCTACCAAGCCCAGAGCACCTTGTGATGTAGCACACGAGCTCCAAGTCGCTCAAACTCGAACGGAGTGACCCAAGAATCGTTGGCGGGAAGCTTGGCAAAGACACTGGCTCCCTTCCAAGTGACAACCTGCTCGTCCATATCTCTGGCACTCCTACTGACGAGGATGCGGTCGAAAAGGTCAGGCCTTCGTGCCTTGAGCTTTTCCTCCAGGACTACGGTGAACTGTGGCGTTTTGGAACCGCCGCCGATGACCATGATACTGCCAAGGTAATCTCGTAGCTTCTTGTCGTCACCCTTTGCGGCATTGTTAATGCTCGTAAGAATGGCAATGTCAAGCGGCGCATGTGGCAGAACAGCATCGCGTTCAACGGCCTGCGCCTTCGCGCTGCGCGCCGCTGAATCAACGAACATGCCGGCCGGTGGTTGCGGCGCCACAGTACCATTCGGTCCTGGGGTACTGCCGTTTCGTACAGGCGGAGCAGGACTACCTCCGTTGGCACCCTCTTTATTGGCTCCGAAAATGAATGGTGCTGATACAGGGGTGCTGATTCCTTCCGGGGCGGGCGACGGGGCATTAGAGCCTGACGGCGTGCCGTTGATGCCATTGTCGCGCTTGAGGAAGTCGAACGGCTGCAGCTTCTCCTTGACAGGCGTGGAAACATCGGGTTGGGACTGGGTGAAGCCGTTCGTTGGCGCTGCGTTCAACGATGGCTTGACATGAGCGAGGATCGCAAATTGTGCCGCAGATGTTGGGTCATCCGGAATATCAACGTCATAAGCGTTGTAGGACCTGTCAATGAGCTTGCGCCTGCTCCTCAGCTTCGTGCTGTTGTCGAAGATGGATGGGTCGTAGAAGCCCATAGGGGCCAGGATGACTTCGTCGTATGTCTTGAATTGGTATTTGTGCGTGGGCTGATTCGGGGCTCGCAAATGGAACTGGTATAGTTGAACCGAGATGTCTGCTTGCGACATGGTGCAGTGCTTAATCTTGAGCTCTTCGGCCAACTGGAAGTCATATCTTCTTCGCAAGTTGATATCCTGGTAAGGGAAGTTGTCGTACAGAAGCATCTTGACGAATGTCTCCGTTACGTCCCAACCGCCGTATTTCATGTTGATGCGGGAGTCTTCCACGCAAAGACCGTCTTCGACACACGTAATTGAGGTCTTTTGGGCTCCAACGTCAACGACACAGGCCTGTGTATATCCGGCGCCAAAGGTAGCGGCCATACTCTCCTGGATGAAGCAGATGCGGTTGAACTCGAACCAGGTCATGCAAGACCTGAGCACCTGCTCGACATACTTCTTGTCGTAGAGGTCAGGTATAACAAAGACGCAGCTGTACTGTCTCCACGTGCTGTTCTTGGTGAGTCCAAGTTCCTGTCTGATAGCCTTGTCTAGCAGAGTCTCGAAATCGTCGAACAGATGTTCCGCGTTAGTGTAGTCGTCTTCGTTGAGAACTCCGTGTTGTAATGGCCACCATAGCTTGAACTTCGGCTGAGAGTCGTCTGGCACTCTCTGCGCCTGATTTCCGATGAAGCAGGAGGCAGAAGACTTGGGGTCTTCCAGGTCGTTGACATCGGTCCAATCGATTTGCAAGGGGTCGTTATGTGTTTGGATAATTTCAGGCTCGGTACGGCGATTGTAGTTCAACACCAATTCCTTTGAGTTTGGCAAAACCTTGCGCTTGTTTGCGCGCATGTCGAGTTTGAGATCGTTGCTCATCTTCGCGTACTTCTTGGACCACTCTTCCCCGTATTGTTGGTCTTGTGTCTTCGCTTCGAACTGTCTTCGGGGAAGCGCCTCGTGCATCTCAGCCTCGGTTTGAGGAAACTTGGTCGCAAGTGTCATCGGGATCGATTTGGGAAGAGCATCGCTGGCAAAACCAATGCGGAGGTTCTGGCTGCCGGGATGGATGACGATGACCTTAGAGGGATCCAAGCCTACGGCAGCATCGCCGGGCGCCTCCTCAGGTTGAAGCTCGGGAATGACGAGGGGTACCTCAGCGCGACTGCTTTGAGCAAGAGCGCGGTCTCTATCCTTCGCTGCCTGCACGATTCTATCGCGAGTGGCATCGCCCTGGAGTCGCAGAGCAAGAATCTGATCATCGCGCTTCATATAGTCCCTGCCGTTCGAGTATGTATCAGCATCGATGCGCCTGGCGCCGGAATCGTGGTTTAGGAAGAAACCTACGTGTAATAGTTCTTCTGGTTGATGGGCGTGACATCTGGCCAGCTTGTCTGCTTCATGCCATTGTCGGTTCTCTCCAGGCCTGCGCGTTGCGGTCAGCTTCAATGCTTCGAACAGACGGATCGAGGCTACTCACCCTCCCGAAGGAGAACCCTCTCACTGACTTTCCCTACCATCTTTTGATGTTTCCCCTAACGTCTGGAACCAGATAGGGAGTTGGCGCTGCTGACATGAACTCCAATTGGGGCAACAGTTCCAAATCGCCAGCCTCAAAGATTCGCGACTCTCAGCCTGCCGCAGCTACCAACCATCATGCTCTGGAGAGCCAGCCCGCTAGCCTGTGCTTTGGGAGCTAGATCAAACTGGGTATAGCGTGTCTTTGTCTCGGACATATGTTTCCCCTGGTCCGCAAGCGTAGGATGACTTACATAATCATCCGACGAACCAGTCGGGACCGAGGAAGGCTTTTGAGTCTCCGAATCTACCATGAATATACGGCTGTTCTTCCTCAGACAATACCCGCCAGTATTCCGCACAGATCTTTGTCAAACCCACAGGAATGAGGCATCAACACATTGCATTGCGTGCCTCCACATTCAGTCAACTCTGCGGCAGAAGCGGAGCTCTTGGCACGGCTCAAGAAATTCACAGTGTCGGCGACTCGAATGGCTACGGCTTCACGACAACCAACGAGTGATCCTTGTGGTGTCGTTGCATGGCGTGCACAGCTGGACACACTTGAGATCAAGACAAGAATGACACGATTCCGCTCCTTCCCTACCTCAGTTGGGTAGGGAAAGAAGCTTAGTTTTTGGCGACTCAACGCGGTCCAAGCACCTCCCGGGAGAAGGCCGTCTTGCGGCTTCAGTCGGGCAGCAAACCATTGGTCATGAGCATCACTTCTGGCCACCTGGTTCGGCCTTGGATGCGTATCTGGCCTGCCCGCTGCATGCTTTACAGCTTAAGTTGACTGTTGCTTGTTTGCATTGAGCAGCGACCGAGTGGATGAACTTGACACAACAGCTCCCGCCGAATCAAAGTGCAAACGAGAAACCTCGTGGCCAGCATGTCCCGGGAACTCTCGGTGGGAGCTCCGTCCACCTCCAAGTTTGCCAGCGTGCAAGTGCACCAGGCCGGTCTGTTGAGGTGAGTGATTTTGAGGAAGATAGAGACACCTCACATCCAACATTTCCATTTCCCGTCTTGGGCATGATGGCCTTGTCAAGGTGACAATCAGCAGCTGCCTTTCTGGTACTCTAGCGCCTGAAGTCTGCGGGCCTCTGTTTATGCCGCTGTCTCTTTTGTTGTTGGTTGTTGTCTGTCATCGTCGTTGCCGTCGTTCAGCGCCCCATGCTCCCCGAAGCAACTTCCTTCTCCGGACATGACAACAAGCCAACGTTCCCGAGGCAGGAACAGGTCACGGCCCCGACCCCGAGGTAGGTACCGTCCAGGACTCCAGGAGCTTGCGTGCCACCGAGGTAAGGTACGAAGCAAGCCGCAGGTGCTGCCCGGGTGCCTTGCAGCTCAGGTCTGCTGCTGCCTTCATCGGCGGCAGTTGGGGGAAGAGGGTGGCCGCTCGGGTCAGGTGACAACGCCCCAACCACCAGAGCAATGACGTCGTCACGTAAGGTTTCGCCTGCCACAGAGGAAACCGCACAGCGTGCCACGTCTGCTTCATGACTCCGAGCCGATTTCAGAGACACATTGTGCAAGGACGGTCGTGATCTCGCTGAAGCCAGCAACTTAAACCCTCCTTGACACTCTCACGCGCCATTCTGTGTCTTCACGCTGCAGTACCTCCCATACCCGCACTCACGCCCAAGACCAACCCCACAGCTTCGTTCCTCTCACACCTTGGCCAAGACGTCAACCATCACCAGCTATGCCTCCCATCCAAATCCACAGCGAAAGCCCAATCAACGCCTCCAAGGCTTCGGGACCGACTCCGCAGACCGAGGCGGCACAGGCCAACAACGCCAGCGCCGACAACGCCAACGGCATCTCCAATAACGCTGCTGGACTATCCCAAGGTCAAGTCGGCGCAACCCCATCATCCACCCGCCAGCAGCCATACCCGCCGGCACAGCCTGGTGCCGCCCCATCTCTCCCTGTTCAGACAGCGTCGGCGCAAGCATATCCCATCCCGCGGCCAACTCCAACTACCACCACGAATGATGTCAACCATCCGCCGCCGCCCCAGCCAGGTGCAGTTCCTGTCCCGGTGGCAACCAACAAGTCGACCCTGCCTCCGCCTCCGAAGGCGGGCGAGGCCTACCAACCTCCAGCCCCGACGCCCGCAACTCAGGCCACCGTTCCTTACCCTCCTCAGATGGCCATTCCTCCTCCAACCATGTCTGCCCAGCGAGGGTCTTCCACGTCTACCACCGCTGCTAATGGACCTCAGATGACTGGTCCGCGACCCATCCCGCTAGGAGTCGATCCTGCTTCTAGCCTTGAACACCCCCCAGGATACCAGCAAAACGTTGGTGCGTCTGAATTCTCCAGCCACCAGCGAGCTGCTCACAATGCCGCGGTAGCATCGGCGGCGGAGAAAGGTTCCCTCGCCCAGTCGGACGAAGGTGTCTGGGACACGGCAAAGAAGTGGGCTGCTGCTGCTGGCGGTTCACTGGCCGCAGCGGAGCAAGAGGTTTGGCGAAGAATCAATAAAGACTAGAACAGCACTACGGGCTGAATGTTAATCAATGCCTCTTTGTCAAATATGAGGTTGTCGCTTTCTCGGTCTGACAGTCGCCCTTGTGAAACTGACCAAGAATCGTTCTCAAGGCTAGCAATCGGCCACTGCCACCGCGCCTCAATCTGCTCGCCCAGGAATAGCTGGCGGTAGCTTGTCAGTCGCCAACATCAAGCATCAGATGCCTGGCCATGTGGCCCTCATCCCTAGTCACGAACGCTCCAGGTTGATCCATCTTAGGCTCTCGCATCAACTTTAGCGCCTTGTCGCTCGCTCGCCTTCGCTACAAAGTCTTTCCAAACCCACTTGAAGGTGGTTCTATCGAAGTTCCTTTTTACCCTCAAACCCCGATACCAGCCTAGGTCACGATCTGGCGAGAGCGCGTCCAAGAGCGAAAAGCCGCGTAAACTATAGCATCCGCGGCAGGCTATTTGCGGCTCCTATTCCTTGCGTCAAGTTACACTAATACGATGCGCAGCCAGGGGAGACTTCTAATCCTGTCGAGCCAGTCATTTCCCACCGTCCCGTGAGGGCGTCGGCCTGGCTCGGACTATGGTAAACATCAAACACATCAGTTGATAAAACGTCTACTAACATAGCGCACCACAGAGTTCATCGCTACCCTGTTTGGCCCCTTTCTCCTGGCGGCTGTCGATGGGATCTTGTCAGCCTCCCCCATTGATCCGCCTGATGTAGGCTGCCCACTATCGAGCCGAGTCGACAAGCAATCGATGGCGGGGAAGGGTCGCGTCATCATTGGTCTGTGATCTCCATAAGAGCCGATTTATAGACAGCGGCCACGGCTGGAGAGTTGGCGTAATTTCCCTAAACGTCCGAGGTTGTCATGCAAGCAACACGGCCAGTCCCTGTCAGCGGCCAGCCCGCCAGACCCACAGAACAACTCATCGAAGGCTCGGTAGAAGCTAACCAGCGGAGACCGCAAGCTGAGGGAGGCCACCGGCGCGAGACGTGGTATTCTCGCACAGACGAAGAGGTCAAGGCAAGACCTGCCGAGCAGCTTTCCCACCTACAAGTCTGATCTATCGAGAGGAATGTGTCGTCAAACTTATCTCGTGGCGTGTGACGGCGTCTAGACGGAAGTCCGCGACCGATATCCTGAGTAGGAAAGCAACGCTAAGTTTCACTAACGCTGGACAACACACAGAGCCCTATGAGAGAGTTTTTGACGGATTGAAGATGTGCGTGGTTAGCGCCACCTCAGTTCTCGCAGTGGCTTGTTTGTCGCCAACGGATAGGCTCAACAAGCTTTAACAACATACGGATTGTTCCTGTTGGTGACGATGGAGGACGGGGCACTTTACGCGTGTACATTCCGTGGGATAGCGGCCCCCGAGGCGTGAAGCCGCGCCCGCTATCCAGGATTTGATGGCGGGAGCCGACGAACCTCATAGGCTAGTGACTTCTCGCATTTGTCAAGGTGCCCATGTCCGCCAGAGCTATAGCGGATTTGTATTATATGCCAAACGACACTCCACCAACGACCCAGGCACACAAATGGAAGCCAGAGCCTGGAGGCATTAACATGACGCGTGTTATTGCCGCCAAGTGGCTGGTCGGTCGCTGAATGATTGGGCTTTTTCTGGCAGTTTTCTCTGTTTTTAGGAGAGGAAGTTGCTTTTTCCCGATGGGTTGATGATCTCGACTTTCAGCCAGTTTTCAGCTTTCGAATGTGGCTCCGGACGACTAGCCCACATGGGCCCATCGTGGCACAATTCTGGATCAGTACAGAGTAGACGAGGGGGCGAATCACATTGTGCGGAAGACGAGGTGGCCGCGGCTCGCCTCAGGCGCGTCAAGGGACGGGAACGCGGGGCTTCGGCGAAGGAGGAGGAGGGGGAGGGGGAGGGGTAACCAGTCGCGAGGCCGGATTCGTTGGATCGTCACCACGAGTGAACCCTCCTGGCGCAAGAGCCAAACCGGACCAGCTGGCCTCCACGGAAGAGGAAGGTTAAGGTTGCAACGACAACGAGGTGGTGAATAAGCAGCCGGAGGACACACGATCTAGAGGACAGCTGGCTTCTTGGTTAGAGAATCCGGTTTGATGTCGACCTTGGGGTGCCGTCTGGAACTGGCCAGTTGCGGACCAGTCTCACGTCTCATACAAGAGCCCCAAACGCCAGAAGGTGTGCGGGGTAGTATTTGATTTACTCACGCCGCAGACCGATCTTGATTTGAATTCGGGCCAAGGACTTGAGTTTTTCTGGCAGCGTCTGCGAAGGCGGATAAGATGGAGATGAACGCACACAGGCTCACGACAACAAGATTGGACCAGACCAACTGACGGCTTAGAGGGTGTTTGGATAGCAGTTCTGGCATGGCGGCCACTGCGAGACTCGATATGCGAGCGAGACCGAAGATATTGTCAGCCCGTACGCAGTTGAGGCTAGCAGCTGCAGGCTAGACAGGCGCAAGGCCTCCTGGGCCTACATGTAGACAGGTGTGACGGAGTGATGAGGTGAAGCTTAGGCTACCACATGCATTGCGGGAGTCTAGGAGGTGAAGTGACTGTCACTGAGTCGAGTTCTGGCTCACTCATGGGTTATTGGGTGGCCAGGAGATGACTGAGAATGACAGGCAACAACACACACATCCCATAAAGTACTTCACCCGGTATGGCACCAGGCAGACAACAGAGGGCGACAGCGCACCGGAGCGATTTGTTGGACGGCAGAAGGAAAGAATAGCGCGCGGGATGAGTGAGTGACGGCGACGGCAAAGACTCGGCGGACTAGGGTCAACGGTCAACCCAGTCGAAGGGTTGAAGCGAGACAAGGGTGTGTTGTTCTGCGACAGATCTGAGACAGTCCGAGCCCCTGCAAGCCCCCTGGCACTGCCCCCGCGTCCACGATGGACTTGCAGACCTGCAGTAGGCTGGACCCAAATCCAGCGAGTCACGGCGCGAGTCAGCGGGTACAGGACAGGACTCGACACGCTGTACAGGACCAGGGAGAAAGAGGAAAAGAAGAAAAAGTAGGGAAAGGTTCCACTATCAGGGCCTAGGAAAGTCTTCCGTACGGGTCGGCCACAGGCTCCATTGTCTCTGCCACGACTGGTTCATGGCCATGGTCGTGTGAAGAACAGCACTGTGGAAGAAGTGGAATCAGGACCGCGGCGACGCCTGGATCTGCCCGAGTCGACTGGAGTCGACGAGACTCAGTGGACTGGACTACTTTGCAGTAAGGTAGGCCGGGTGGAAAGGATGGACGAGGAGGAGATGCCAAGGGTCCGAAGACGAGGCGAGCAAGACTCGGATGAGGCACGTCAAGATCATCAACATAGTTGGGACTTGTGCCAAAGATGAGAACAGCGATTCGGGAGTGGCATCGAGGAACTGCACGAGATCGATTGACTTGTCCAATGCAGGTGTGCTGTGTAGGCAGAGTCGATGACAGAGTCAAGGCACACACAAAACAAGACGCATGGCAAGCCGAAGTCGAGCGACGAGGTGCAGCCGCGATGACTGAGGCCGTGTTGGTCACTGTCGGGAGGTGTCAGACGGAGGAGGTACATGAGGTACAAGGCGGCTTGGGGTATGACTACAGCGGCGGCACACCCTGGAAGGCCAGACAGGAGACGCCAACACGGCCGGCTGCAAGGCACGCACAACGCAACCCACACCACTCGCGCGACGATGCCACCACTACGGCGTACCTGGCGAGGTACAGCGAGGTACTTTGCGCAGTAAGGTAAGGTACGTTGGGCGGTGCAAAAGAAGAGAACATCGACTCGACTGCGTAGCATCTGCAGGAACCTTGGTCTGGCATGGCACCAAGACACGACAGACATCCAACGACACCCACCCACCCACACACCCGCGACTCCCTGATCTGCCCCCTGCAGATGCTTACCTCAGCGACAAATCAGAATGCGTCGCCAGCCAGCTCAAAGTCAACTTCAAACGTGCCTGCTCCGTGCCACGAGCACCACCATCTCCCGCCCACCAACGACGTCGACCGCGGCCGGCACCATCATTGCGCGCCATATACCCTCCATCACTATGATAATTGACCATTTTTTATTCTCTGGCGTTCGGCCTCTGGCTCAGACGATACGATGCACCACAGCTACCAAAGTACTCCCATAGCGGTTGGGGTTGGTTCTGGTTCTGGTTCTGGTTCTGGTTCTGGTTCTGGGTCTGGTTCTGGTTCAGGTGCTGCTCCTGAAGTCGCGCCCTCCTGCCTCCCATCATCTCCCCGCCGTCTCTCATCTCCCGTCCATCGCTTCCGTCTCCCGTCATCACCTCTCATCTGGAAAGCCTGCATGGTCTGGTCTCTCCTCTCCGCCATCGCACGGTTTTCTGCGCACCGTCGTGTCGGCCTGCTGGAGACACGATGCCTGTCGCGTGGACACTTGGGCATCCTGCCAGTCGTTCTCGGCTCGTGCTGCTTCTGCTGCTGGCTGGCTAAACTAACCTCAGAACATTGCTCACCGGAACCCATCTTTTCACACCATGTCCGGTCAGCATCGAATCCACTCATTATCCCGGCCAGACAGGGCAAAAGATTCCAATTCTTCGATGCATCGCTTCAGGTTCCCAACAGGTCCCCAATCGACTGGCCTGGAAACTGGAGCTGGAGCTGGACCTGGAACTACTTCGTCTGACCCCCTCATCCACATGGTCCCGAGGCTCTAGCCTCTGTCGCTAGCCTCTCCCTCCTCTCGGCAACACTCCGCCCATGATTCCCCTGCAGCTCCGGAACGACGCCAGACGACCCAGAGTTGATGGGCCTGGAGAGACGAACAGACTGTCATCCACTCACATTCATTCACAGCAGACCCTTCCTCGCTCACCTTCGTTCACACTCACACAATTTCTCCGATCTCCAGCTGTGCTCGCTCCTGTCCTGCACTTGCTTCTTTCTGCATACTGCGGCCACCTAGCCTACCTCACATTAAGCTACGCCAAGCTACCTGACCTCGAGCTAATCACCTGTCAAGTTCAAGCAACAAGCAAACAGACTTCAGCTCCCCATCAGCTGCCGCTGCCAATCCGCATCTGTTATCTGATTACTGACATACGGTGCATCGACACCAACCTAAGCCGCCTAGCTACATGGACGCACATCTGTGCTGCTTTATGCCTGTTCTTCCGGTGCTCGTTATTGGCACAACGGCCGAACAGGAAAAAGAAGCCCGAGGGCGGATCTGCTGGAAAGGATAGGATTCCAGGTTCATCATGTGGGGAACCAGGGATCTGACAAAACAGGCACAGGAGACATCCCTGCTCCGCTGTCGCTGCCAAAACAAGAGCCCGACGTCAGGATTCTCTTGCCAAACACTCTCGTTCGTGATCTTCGTACCCGAAGCCTGATTGGCCCTGGGGACTCGTGGGTACGCCGTACCTTAACACTCGACTCAAAAAATCTCGACGTCTCTACCTCCCCAGGGACGGTGCCATGTACCTTGACGCAGCACCTGCATCCACACCAGCTGCTACACAGACATTGCCCGAGGCCCCTCCCCATGGCCCCCATGCCCCATTGGCCTGGGACGGGTACTGGGCCTGCGGCGGATTTACCTTGCAGACGTGCCGTACTCGGCCTACTGACACTCCAGACAAGTCGTATCGTATCATTTCGAGACTTGACTGAGGTTCGTCCGTGAACCCTGGCTCTTGCTTGGTTTCCGCCGCGAAAGAGTTGGAACGCAAAACCTGTCCGCACGAAGAGACGAGAGGGAAGGGGGAAACAATAGCACACGACCAGACCAGCAACAACAACAAAACACCCCCCCATCACGACACGCCAGGCCACTCGCCTTGGTTTCGGCTCCGGCGCCCACTTCGATACCCATTTTCCAGCGCTCCCGCTTTCTAACCACAGTCGCAGTTGCCGGCCGTCGGCCGCAGGTGACTAACCATGACCCGTCCCCGATGCCTCACTTCTACCTCCCCGACGGGCCCCAAGTCACCCTTCGCTGGCCTTCCGCTCTGGAGCCATGTCGCCACATGTGGGCGTATGGGATGAGACAAGCCACCTCCTCGGGAACTATTTCCTTCGGATCGCTAGGGTCCTCGCCAAATCTCAGCCCTGATGGCCCTGGTCGGAGACCACCGAAAGGGCCCTTACATAGCACAGCACTCATCATACGTCAAGTGCGGCTATCGACGATACAGGGCGATAGAGTGGGTGTGGCTCGTCCGTCCAAGTATGGTCCTGTATTTCGTCACTTCGAATCTCTTTGCTACAAACCCACACCTGCACCGCCGCTGCCATAGTAGACTGCTCAGAAAAAAATATGGCGAGTGAACGGGGACGGGGAGGGGGGCTAAGAGGTCTAGAAGGGGGAGGGTGTTGCTGACAAGGTATGCCAGGTGTATCCGTATGGAAAAGAAGTGTGGATGGATGGATGAGCTCCAGAACCAAGTGACTTTCTCAGGTGCAAGTTGCACTCCGTTCGGAAAGGTACTCCCTCTTTTTACCTTCTGCCCTTTTCCCTCCATCCCATCCTTTTCTTGTCTCTGACTGGTTGAGCGGTTAATCTTTTCATGGGTTGTCGTTGCTCTCAAGTCTCCCAGTCCTTCACTCCCCTCCCCCCTCCTTCTATGGGCTCTGAGTCCCTCGGACTCCCCACACCACCATCAGCCCTTCCTCCTCTCAGTCCCTCTTACTATGATACTCTCTGGTCTATCCGGACTCTCTCTCGCTTTCTCTCGCTCAAGTGACAATTACCCATCACGCCAATTGACGGCCCCGAGTTCGTGCCATGTACTGCCCTACCTCTCAATCTACCTGGCCTTAGTTTATGAACACACACACATCCATGAGCTGGGTATAGCCTTGTCGGCGCCTTAGATCCTTGTCCCCCGTCTTCCAAAAACAGCTGGCGGTAGGCCTGTCCCTGGTTCATCGGCATCTCACTCCCACACATCCACATCGACGAACAGATGTTACCTTGTCCACCACCAAAAGTCTACCCCCTGCCAGTCCTGTCCTCTTGGTGAGCCCGGCCAAGCTCTTTCTCGCACGCCTGCCTCTGCCCCCAAGTTCACAGACAGGAAGAGGTTTGTATCAGGGAATCCGGCTTAGCTCCAACCGACGTTCCGAACCTGACCGTGCAGACCTATTGGTCTGTCCATGGATGATGCTTCTTTTTCCACACTACTTCTTTTATACCTCCAGGATCCTCTGCACCGCCCCTCGTCTTGCCCTCTTTTTGCTCTCCTTTTGCGTCCCACTTACCAAGGCCTCACTGCCCATGATTCCCATTGCTAGTCACTCCTTTTTCGAGCCTTGTTACCTATAATATTTTTTTCCTTTTCGAGGGGGGCTACTACCTCTTCGCATCTATAATACCTACTCTCCGGGAGCTGGCTCTCTTCATCCTGCCAGGAACCTGGACGGCTAGCCAGCTAACGCGCTCTCATCCTCATCCTCAACGCACACTGAAGCATTCAAACGAGTTGCTGGTGACCGCCGCAAACTCACGACGCTCCTTACACTGCTCACTCGCCTTTGAGGAATTACTCGCATACATACATATATACCCAAATACCGATCACACACCAACCAGCACTTACTCACTCATCACACATACACACACCCACAGACAAGTCTAGTTGAGGACGGGAATCCCTACCGTCAACAACAACCACTAGCCTCATCGCGAGGACCCGCTGTCCCTAACGCTCATCGCCATCCACCCGCGTGCGAGGAAGAGTCCGGAAAGGAAACCAAGGGGACGGAACAGAAAGAGAGAGGAGCCTAGAAGGGAAGGAGACGAAGAAAATCTACGCGTTCTGAACGGATCCCAACAAACAACCACTCAGTGGCCATTCCATTACTCGCCCGGTCCGGAGATTATTTTGTGTCTCTCCGCCCAGGTTGGCCACTGCGCCAGATTTCTTCCAAGTAAGTTCCATGGAAGCCCTCTTTCGGCCTGTCGGATCGCGCTCGTCGATACGTGGGCAGTGTGGACCCCCCCGACTGCCGTCAGATACAACTGCCACCCTTGGTAGTCCCTCGTCCGAGGATCAATGCTAACAACCCACCGTCCCCCGTTCAGCATCAACCCGATAATTGATTAACCGCACGCTCCCTTGTCTTGTTCCTGTCTAAGCACCATGGACTCTGGTCAGGCACAGCTGTAGGCCCCATCCCGTCCCTGCATGCCTCCGACATACATGACTTACAAGTACAATTTAGTCGGCAACAAATACACACACCTTCCTTCACCTTCAACCCCAACAACAAGTTCAGAAGAGACGTCCCGCCACGCACAACGCCCATCATCAACATGAACGGTAATGATATGCCCGTCAAACAAGAGGGCGTGGGAGCACCCGCTGGAGTATGGACGACCCCTACGTCTCAAGGCATGCGGCCCAGGCCTGCGACCATCCACGAGGGCTTCTCTTACAGTATGAGCGACGACTACGGCACACTCCCATCGTGGGATTCATCGCCTCTTCCCATGCAGCAGACCCCCAGCGACGCCATGTCCCGTCCCGTCTCGGTCCATCAACAAGACTTCTATCCCGTCACCACAATGGAGAACAGTGAGTCGGTCCATCAGAGGTTGACCCCTCTCGTGCTAATGATGATGCAGCCTGGCAACAGAAGCCATGTGAAGACAACTTTGAGTTCCATGGGTTGGACACGGAGATGATTGGGCAGGCTTACACAACCGACGAGGCCATCCCCGTCCTCGACTTGAGATACGGACAGCAGACAGACAGCGAGTTCAACTTCGACTGCGGTCCCAACCCGAGACGCATGTCAGGATCTTCGTTCACCATGTCGACATCGGGCGCCCTCTCAGACATGCCGTCGTACGAGGACTTCTCCGCCGCTCTATCGGAGGCGCCATCATTCAGCTCGGACTATCCGCCGCCGTCTAATCGCAACTCATTGATGTCGTCGACTCAATTGTCGCCCGTGGCGTCCCCACGAATGACGCCTCAAAGCCGATCTGAACTTGTCAGGACCCAGAGCCGTGGCCGAGCCTCCCCGTCACCCCGACCGGGCATGCGATCTGCCCCGTACAGCGTTGAGCGAGGAACCACCAAGAGATGGTCGACTGGATCATACGGAACCCAGCAGAACCGTCGCCAAACCCCGTTCGTCTTTCACCCTGGCCACGACGCCTTCGGTGCCCACCAGCGCATGTCCTCCAGACACTCGTCGCCGACGATCCAGCACAACCAGGTCCCTCTGAACTTCACCAACCTGCAAGCAGCCCAGCAGCACCCGTTCATGATGGCCGGCCCGCCGCCGTTCCAGAGAAACAGCATGAACAGCATGCTTCTCCCGTCTCAACTGCCATCAAACGGCTTCCCGCACCCGGACGCTCATCACTTCGAGGCGCCGCCGCCGCTGCTGTCCCACGGGCTCTTCCGCATGCTCCAGAGCAACGCCGACCCGCACTCCCTTCACAGCCACTACACCGACCTGTCTGACCCGCCCGACTTGTACGCCTCCCTTCACGAGGAGCAGGTCCCGCCGCCCCCGGAGGACATGAACCCGTCCGACCCCGACCTCGTCCCCCACGAGCAGGAGCTGAGGTTCGAGGGCGACCTGTACACGCCCAGATGGGTTCGCGGCCACGGCAACAAGCGTGAGGGATGGTGCGGCATCTGCAAGCCCGGCCGCTGGCTGGTGCTGAAGAACTCTGCCTTCTGGTACGACAAGTCATTCACCCACGGCATCTCCGCCGCCACGGGCAACCCGTTCCAGGAGCCGCAAGAAACCAGGCGGATGGACGGCAACCCCGACGTGTGGGAAGGACTCTGCGGCAGCTGCAACGACTGGATTGCGTTGGTGAGCAGCAAGAAGAAGGGTACTACATGGTTCAGACACGCATACAAGGTATTTTCGTTCGCATCCTTTCCCGTCACGACCTGTCAACTAATTCGTACCTAGTGCCACACTCATCCCAAGATCAAGGACGCCCCCAAGCGTCGTCGTGAGAGCAGCCACAACCGCAACCTGGCAGCGTCGCAAATGGCCAAGCCAAAGGTTGAACCTGGACAGGCTCCGCCGATGCCTCAGCAGACGCCCATCACGCCGCAGTCAGCCGCCTCGGTCACGAGCACGCCGACACCCGCGCAGATGCAGCAGCAGCAACAACAGCACCAGCACCAGCAGCAACACCTTCAACAGGTGCCGCCGATGCCCCAGATGAGCCAAGGCCAGATGCAAGCCCAACAACGGGGCATCATCAACCCGCTCGAAGGCATGCCCGGCATGATCTAGTCTGCTCTGCTGTCTGCTGCTTCCTGATCTTGAGATGTTTTTGTGTGTGTGTGTGTGTGTTACGCGAACCTCCAAAAAATACACGACTGATACCACCTTATTCCTGTTTCAGAATTTTCCTTTGTTGTCTCGACTTTTACCCCCCCCCCTCTCGCCGCAGAGCGCGCGCACTGTGGTAACAAAAACCCTTTTTTCCTTATCTCCCCACGAAACAACGTCGTCACGAGAAAAAGTAACGTCTCAACCCCTTTTTCTTTTGCTCAGCGGTTTCTATCTCTCTATCCTCTTTTTTCTCCTAACCCTCACGAAATCGAAACGCTTTTCTTCAACGAAACTCTCAAATCTTATAGACTACTGGGCACGGGAAAAAATACCTTTCGGGAGGAACACGGGAAATGTTGGGGGTTCTCTCTCTCTCTCTCTCTCTCTGTGTGTGTGTGTGTGTGACACCTTTGTTTGTATGTGGAGGAACAAGAGGAGGACCAGGGAAAGTTTTATGCCGCGATGGGCCCAAGAAGAAAGAGAAAGAGAATGTCATGACGATTCAACCATCATCATCCATCACACACTCAACACAGAAAACAAATTCTACTTACCTCTTTCCCATCGAAACGACCAACCTTGGAAATACCTCTTTCTCCCCCTTCCCTTTTTCCTTCGACTACGTCTGTTCCTGAATTTCATGCGACTTTATGCCCCGATAAGAGGAGGAATATCAATTACCAAATCACACCATTTCTACATTACTCGCCACATCAAACACCACCACCACACACCCACGCCGCGACGCAGTGCAGGAAGAAAAATAATGGCCAGAGTCTCAACCCAGTTTTTGTCAACGCTTCATTTTTCGAACCAAACCAAACCGTTGGAAGAGGAAACGCGGGGTCCCCAGTTTTTGTCCAGTGCTTGGTGTGACTTTTTGATTTTCGGTTACTTATGCTTCAGTTCAGTTCAGTCCTTTCCATCATCCCCCCCCCTTTGATCTTTTCGATTCTTTGCTTCCCCCCCAAACTTTCCTCTTCCACACCCTAATCGTAGATAGCTAAATCTCTGCCGGGTTTCTTCTTTTTTTTTTTTGGATTCTTGTATCTGATCTTCTTTTTTTCTTTTTGTCACCTATTTTCTTGTTTGAGGAGGACATACCATATGATATCAAGGGGAGGAAAAGGTGGAATTCGGGAAGGGCACACTTTTCTTTTTTTTCAATTTTCTCTCTTCCAAGAGAGAGAATTAGGGAAATCAAAAGTTCTTTGGGCTGGAAATATCACGCTGGCGAATTTGGGACGGTAGGCCGGGCGGGTAGGTGGGATTGTTGGGCAAAATGGGCTTTTGGAGGGACACCCCCACGTCAAGTCAGTCAGTCAGTCCTCTGGGACCATGACGATGATGGTGGTGGGAAAAACTGTGTTTACGCGTTTGGCAAGAACCCGCGGGCAGTAGTACGTAGTTAGAATTTTTTTTTTTTCACTTTTTAACCGCAGAATGAGGAACACACGGTCATTTCAGACAGACTTCCCCGCTTGGTGGTGGACGTTCCGTGATAATCTACGCTTCTGGACAGTTCTTAGACCATACCCGTCCCAAAATGTCATGACAGATGACAGTTTTCGAAAAGGATACTTTGCTGCTGCTGCTACCACACGTGCACTGTCATAGCGAGAGGTTCGATACAGGAGCCACTTGACGTAGGCCTCCCGCACACACGCTGACGAGGCCGTGCCACATTCCGTGGACGGGGGACCAGAGAACACAGGAGAGGAAGAGGATCACACACGGGAGGAGCAGTCGCAGGCGGGCGGCACGCAGTCCGCGGTCCCATCACGAGCTATGACTCCCCTTTCCCTCTCTTCGCTCGACTGGACTGAACGCAGCAACCCCCCCGCTCTTAGTCCGCGCGTGCTAAACAACCCCCAACGATCCTGGACGTGAATCGCGATGATGTGTGGGCGCCCGGGTCGTGGTCGAAGGCGTGGGAGAAGCACATGGAAGGAAAAAGGGGGGACCACCACCCCTCTCTGTGAGTGTGGGCTGGCTGGGAACGGCGTGGCTCGTTCAGGGGTATGTACTACATAGGTACGCACATATTGATGGATTAGCTAGGGCTCGAAAGAGGACGTGGTGATGGGCTTTGACTGGCTCGTGGCGTCCGTCGTGGTGACATGCGCAAAGTCTTCGGAGTGGGCAATGGCAGTTCTCGCGGGATCCGGGGACAAGGATGAGAGACCGGGGCGAGAGGGGAAGGGAAAAGGGCCGGGTTGTGATGACGAGGAGCTGGGCAAGGCGGAGGGCCCTTCCTCCCCCTCCACCCCGATATGGCCGATGTGAAGATCGGTGGAGATGTTGGTTGGCCGAGAATGTGAGCACGGCATGGGAGTCGGGGACCCCTTCTCTTTGAGACGTTCTGCTCCCCCGAAAAGGGGATGGTTCAGGAACGGGCATCTGCCGACGGGGGTTGAAGCAACGATGTTGAGCGTCCTCTCAAGGATCCAAAGGGGGGCGTAGACGGACACG
Organism: Colletotrichum sp. SAR11_59; assembly: GCA_025328345.1. Lineage (NCBI taxonomy): Eukaryota > Fungi > Ascomycota > Sordariomycetes > Glomerellales > Glomerellaceae > Colletotrichum > Colletotrichum sp. SAR11_59. The sequence continues at coordinate 26,635 of JAKMXC010000341.1, forward strand.
CCTCTCATGCGGGCAGAAAAGGACGCGGCAGGTAGGCAAGTGGGTGGGCGGCAGGCCTGTCATCGCCGGGAAATAGATAGAGCCAGGGGCAAACGAGGACATCGGACCAGGAACCAAACGAAACTAATGGAGCCAAGCCAGGAACCCGGCCTGCCCGGTGAGGATGGGAGGTTAATACTTCGTAGACGACGACGAGGACGGGGTTCGGCAAGTAGGAGTTGCGCGGAGGATAGACAGATACAGGCCTCGTTCGCTTCGGTTGCCCGTCGCCGAAACGCAAGGCATGAAGCACGGCAGTGGTACCTCAACACCATGCGGGTGCCTTTCTGAGGTGTTTTCTTCTTCTCCTCTTTCAAAGGTGGTCCAGCTGGGCGCTTGGATGTTTTGGGCTTTTGAATTCATGGGAGAGGTGTTGCGCGTCTGTGGTCCTGTAAAAGGGCTTCCGACATGATCGACATGGACCTTGGTATGCGCCTACGGAAACACAACGGCGGCAGCTTGTCTGCGAAAGTTGGGTTGACGGCGGTTAATGCGACTGACTCTGTGGACGAGTTTGGACGATCGGGGTAGGCCGTCTAGCTGCGTGACAAGAATGGTCAAGTCAAGAATGCCATATGTTGGGCTGCAACAGCGTTTCGACGGCGGCACGGTACCTGGCTGGGGTTGCGGGCGGGCGGCCGGCCGGGCGAAAGCTCGGCGTCGGAGACCCAGGCCGGCTACCCCTCTCGCCGGAGGAGGCCGTCCACGCCATCCCGGGTTCACCCAAGAACAACACTCAAACCTTTACCACGCGCCTGTCGCTTTCTTTTACGGTTGTTTCGATTCGACGGGCATCCCGGAAGAAGATCTTTTGGGCAATACCAAAGAGCACTTTTTTTTCCCCTCTCTCTTAGCGGCGTGTGCCACGAGTAGAAAAAAAGGCATCGGGGGCGTGTGCAATCTCCCAAATTCATGCGTCTCGACCGGGTAACCCCGCCAATATGTACCCGGGGGCGGCCACCGCAGAGGTTGTCTCTCCCTTTGCGGCAGGCCGCCATGATACGCAGACGATCGTGCTTATTCTTGCCCTACGGCGGAGTACTGCATGAACCGGGGACGGCCTCGGTTCCAAGTTTGTGGTTCTGATGGCCCTCTTCCTTCTCCATCCCCATCATGTCCACATGTTGCGCGAGTTGAGGTCGTATCCGGATTCTGGCAAGCGCTGGGGAATTGGGAAGGACGGGATATGCCAGACACGCGAAAAAGGGGTGTTGCTGTTCACAAACGCAAACGACTGGCAACAGAGTTGGGACTGGCCTCCCGCCCTGGTCCTGGGCGGAAACTCAGCATTGCCACCGAGGTCTTGGGTGATGCTGCGGCGTCTCGGACGGATATGGAATTTGCGAAAGTGGTGAGAAGTCAATTCGGCGTACGCGGTAGAGTACTGTGTATGCAAAGAGTGAGTTATTTGGTACTTTTCAGTTGCACAGAGACAACGGGAGCCGCTCGTGTGCCACCAAATGGCATGTTGCTGCAACCACTTAAACCCCCTTGCAGCCGCAGCATCAGAAACGACTTGCTCGACGCCAGACGAGCCAATCGAGCCAATCGTGAGCTGGGGATACACGTGCTTGCAAGACGTCGGTTGGGGACTCTGCAGATGTCGCCGATTGATCTCCGCCAGTCGATCTTTGGCCGACAGGACCTCTTGCAGCAGGCTATTTCAGCCCCTGAAGTTGGCAGCAACCCGTCATCGAAGCTGGTTTTCGCTTCTTGATTGGATTGAGCTGAAAAAAACACTGCATATGTGGCGTTTCGATTGTTCAACAGCATGTCTTCACCGGCATTGTTGGAATTATTCCGAAATGACAACCATCGTTGGCATCCGTATCTAAGCGTATGGGTGCAGACGGGGGCTGAAAGGGACCCTGTTGGAGGCCGCAGAAGCGGCGAAGCAGTTGCCAAAATAGGGAATCGGTCTGCTGGGAGTAAGTTCAAGAGCAGTTCTGCCCCTCACTAGTTGCTGACGGTGCAGAGACCATCTGCATCCTTCAATCATTGTTGGCCTTGACGTACGACTATTCAGACCATGTCGTCCGATCAAAGTGAACCGCAGTCAAATGGTCTATCAGCCGCGCTGGGAATTCCTTTGGTATTAAGGCTTTCTTAGTAGCAGCGGAAGAGGCCTTATACCGGTAAGCTTCGCAAGGAGAGTTCGTCTGATGGTATGCCAGAAGGTGAATCGGTCTGCTTGCCTGAGCATGCATTTTGATGCACCGCAAATCCCTCTGAGCCGCATGCTGATTGACAACCTTGATGTTTAGGCGTCTGATGAACGATGGTGGCATTTACCAAGGCAATGATCAGAGCCTGCCCACGCAGATTGGCTGGAAACGTAGAAGCAATCCCCTCAGCCATGGAAACGAACGTTGAAACTTAGAAAAGCCACAACTAAGCTGTTCTAGGTAACAAGAGCCCTACAAACACTGCCAGACTCGACCGCAGGCATTTGACGCATCGAGGCTGTTGAGTGCATAGTTCATCGCCTCCGGAAATCGCAGCGGGTGGCCTGTGTCAGGACAAGATTCGTATCAGGAAATGCGCTCACTGTCCACTTTGGTTTCCGAGTCGTCGGGAATATTTCCGAGAAAACTGGCGAGGCGCCGTGCGTGATTAATCTGCCGCTCGGCTCGAAACTTGAGAGGAAACAAGTGTTGACTTGGATGACGAGGTCTTGGCAGTGTCGTGAATTGGCGAGACTGAGACAACATCGTAGCTGCTGGCGTTTGCACCCGCAGACCCATCCAACCATGCGAACATGTCGTGCAGTCAACGCCATCAATCTACAATGGCGAGAGAGCCGCAGCCTCTGCCGGGCATCCAAGGGGCTTGACCGAAACAGGGCTCGCTGCAGGAAGGGCTGCCAACCTCGAGCGCCGACTGTATGATGTCTGTTGCGGGACACGGGCTTGTGGTGGGAGCCAAGGGACCACTGCCTCGTCACCAAACGGCTCAGACATGTTTCTTGACAACGCATAATTGGTCTCTTGGGCTCTCGCCGAAACTCCGATATCGAAGGGAATGTCAAAGTTCAGCTACTGAATAAATGGTGCGCTGCTGGCTTCACGAAGACCCGCCGATATCAGCCCTTGAATAGGTAGTCGATAAGTGTCTTGGTCTGTCCCTGGCCAGCGCTCCATTCGGCAGTCGGTTGTCGTCCATTGACCGTCTGAAACTCCAGACGAAGCGAAGGGAAATGGGAGACGAGACGGAGGCGAGGCGAGGCGAGGCTCGTGATTCCGGGCAGAGGCTTCGGCGACCGACTGATTTGCGGGTGATTGATCTGCTTTCCCGTCATTTGCGTCTGTTGGAGAGACAACCGATCGATCTGGAGTTGGAAGATCCTAACGTCGATTCCGCGAGGTTTCAGTGCACTACATAAAGCACGACCCCTTGCCGGACTCAGCTGCAGGCTGTCGAAGCTGGCCTCGAAACAGTGGGGATCTCCCGGCGGCTTACTTTGCCTTATTCATCTTGGTGAGGGCGAGGATGCTCGAGAGGGTAACAGATTGGTGAGCAAAGGTGGCATCACCACCATGGTATCAGCTGGCCTATCTCCTTGGCGCACACATGCACACATGCCTTGCGATCCGGTGCGTTGCGGGAGAAGCACCAACGAGGCTAGTCTGCTGGTAGCGCAGCGCCGCGTTGACTCACACCTGCCGCTTACATGCTTCGGGACTTGGTGGCAGCCAGTCGAAAGTCTTGTCGGAGGGGTTGCCGGGTTGTCTCTGAAGGATGTGGAATGGATGGATGGACCGGTGATGATGGCAATCAGGTAGTTGACTGCGGGAGATGTTCGTGATGGAGAATCCAGAGGTGCTGGTGTTTCACTGGCAGGGCTGCAGTGGCATCTGCAAGAGCCTGCCGTCATTCACTACCGCATCAAACCAAACAAACCTACGACGTGCATCTACCTACCTAAGGTACCTAGGTAAGGTAGAAGGTGCGCTGTCGTCCCCCGTCATGTCATGTCATGGCCCTGCAGGCACAGACACGGTTGAAGCCATCCAAGAACGAGTCCGGGTGGCCTCTGGCAGCTGCCACTTGCAGCACTTGCAGTTGTCATCGCCAGTGGCCGCTGCACATCTGCCTGCAGTGGAGTGAGTGGCTGCTCGCCCGGCCTGGTGTCGCATCCAATGCCTAGACATTCCTACCGTACATGGATTCACGGCGTACCTTAGTCGGGCTTGGTGCTGTGACGGCCGTCCCTTTTTCTTCCGTCTCTGGTGTCCCTGTCTTCGGAGAAGACTCTCCAATACTTCTTTCTCCCTACTCAACTTTCCCCGCCTTGCATAGTACATTGCAGCAACGCTGAAAGATGATGCTGCGTTTGGATAAGTACCTTGCATGGCTCTGCCTAAGATCCTTTCCGCCATCACATTAGGATATTTCGCTTGCTCCGTAGCCGAGCCGTTGCAACCAGCAACCACCTAAGCAACTCGAATAAGGCCCTGACTAAAGAAACGGGCCTGAACCTGAGGCAACTGGTCTTCCGTGGCTTCCATGAATTGCTTTGGTTGTGTATGGGCTTCCAGTGGCCTTCCAGGCTGGCATATCGGTCTCCAAAGGGAAGCCTCTGAGTGCATGTGGAAAGGATATGCCGAATCAGAACAAATCAGGTCGACATGATGCCAGGGCACGCCCGTTTCGTTAGACGACAGCTGCTGATTTGCATATTTCAGGCGCAGATAACCTCGAGCACCGAGACAAGTCCATGCCACGCAGGAACATCCTTGGAGCAACCCTTTCTTCAGCCCCTAGAGTTCATCGCATCCCACCATCGGCTGGGCTCAATCGCAATAGCCTCAGCAGTAACAAACGGTACCTTCCATTGGTGTTAGCCGCTGTCCGGGCCAGGTATGTATCTCTCAGCACGAGGTTCTCGCCCAACCATCCATATTGCGCCATTACAGGACATCGGGCTGCATGAGGATGATGTGCGCATGGAGCGTTCCAACGTTCCTCTCCGCATCCAATACCTGCGGTGCCATGTGTAGGTTGGTAGGTCTTGTGCGCAGATAGCAGTAGCTCGGACGACCAAGACGCCATGTTCAGCGCCATCCGGGCCAGTCGAAGCTTACTTTGGGCCCATCATCCCGTGTTTGCCAAACCTTGAAACCCTGGAATACCTGAACAAGCGCTGGCGCCGCCCGAAGGAGAAACCAGCTGGACATCCTGCCACCGCAAAAGCAGCCACGGCAGCATCTGTGCGAGAAACGGCTCGCTGGATCTGGCATCCATCTGAACACTGCTGGCCGTCAGTGCACCCGCGCCGGCCCAGCGATCAGAGCAGCCTGACCTCACGTTGCCCGGATGCTCGAGACACTTAACACCACCTTGGACCCTTCCAACCTCCCTGCTGCTGAGCCTGACACGTTTTAGTCTTGTCAACGTCAGTACTTCGTAAAGAAGACATACAACACAGACGGAGGGAGTTGTCAAAGTGTTCTGGGCTCGAAGAAGCCGACGCATGTGGCTTTGGACAAGGCCCCGGGAACCGAGAGAAACGTCAGGTCGTTTTCTTTAATTGAAGTGTCCATTCACCACCGCTGGCACCCAGGGGACCCCTAGCAGGCCGGGTGATGAAGACGCCTGTTTCCGCGCTCTGCCTTGAATTACCAGCGCTCCCGTCACGCAGACTGCGCTGTGCTCTGCTGGACAGTGCTGTCTTCCGCCAATGAAGACATCCTTCTCAATGGATACGTACTCTGGCGGCCCTTAACTCGAGGTACATTGATGCATCCCGAGTGCCAAAAATTTAAGCCACCTTACCTCCAACGAGTCTCCAACGAGGGAAGACCGTCTCTGCCTAGCTTCATCTACGTGCCAGCGTACCAGCAGTGCAGTGCTACTCTCCCATGCTGCAGGTACTTCGATTACTAGGTCGTTGGACAGTCACATACTGCGGTGCTGACCACCATTTCTCTTGACTGGTATCTCGTTTTCCCATTCTCCTTCCACGGTTAACGATTGGCTCCCGGACGCTCCTTTCCTCTCTCCTCTTCCTCTCGTGCCGCCTCCTCTGCAACCTGCGCTCTGTTGGAAGCGCTCTACTGAAGGACAAGGCTCTGCTCTGCTCTGCTCTGCTTTGCTGTCTTACGATCCTGACGACTAGATCTTCATCTGCTTCCGTAACCCGTCTTCTGCTGGTACGCTTGCTCCGTCTCCCTCCGTCTCCTGACCGCATCTCACGGTCCTCCCTACGCAGCGTTTCCCTTCTGCACCTCCCAACCCCCCGGCCTTGAATCCTAGGCAACTCTCTTGCTCACTCGGACATTCAACCTCCAGTGTAATGCTATCCTCATGAATCTACGGCCCCACGAGCTTCTTTAATGATCAATGATATACGAGCCTGAAGCCGCCCCCGCCTGACACGCCCCGTCGGCCCCGTACGCCCCCCGTTCACGAGCCCGGACTTCGAAAGCCCTGCGCCTGCCTCTTCGTCACTCCGACAAGGCCATTGCCACTTGGTTCTGACATTTGGACCTGCAGAGATTACGTCTGCACCATCGACACTCGACAATCCCGTTTGCACAGGTGGTTCTGTCATGTCCGAGTTAGGGTTGTGTGAAGTACAGTAGAATTGCTATGAGTGGGGATCAGCTGGCTTCCAGGCAAGATTTCTACCTACCAATCCACCCCCGTTCACGTTTGGTCTTCTGCCTTCCACCAGGCCGCAGGATGATCAACAGGGCCGCACTTCTGCCTCGAAACACTTTTTGCTAACTCGACATTGTCTTGTGCAGCTTTGGAAACCCAAACGCTCAGCCGCCCACGCCCAAACAGACCCCAACCTCGGCCGTTTTCCCGAGTCCCGTCTTCGAAACCCCAAAGCAACGACAAGGCCACTTCGAGGACGCTGGCGGCTGGACTCCTCGTTTCGCAGAGGAATACTCCGTCTTCAACACCACTCCCGGCAACCTGAGAGGCTCCCAAACCCCCTTTGCCGAGTTTTCCTCCGCATCGACCTCATATCCCCCTTCGACCGGCCTGAAAAGACCCCTGTCTGCCGAGAGCCTCGCTGCTCAGATAGCATCCCATGCTAATCACCTCTCGCCCAACCCGAGCTTACCTCTGCCGCCGGTTGATATCTCTCAACGACTGAACTCTTCCCACAAGGCCTCGACCGAACAGCAGCACGGAATTCCCAGCCAGAAAGACGGACCAGCCAGCCCGAACCCGGCTTCACAAGGAGCGCCGAAGCAGGCGGGAGACAGAGAGGGAGCTGCGGATCTGAACGGACAAACGGCCACTCCTCCGCCGTCTTCACACAAGGGTGGGCGGAAACTTGCGCCGAAGCTCCGGGCGGACAATATGCATAATGATCATGGCTACGGCCAGCCAGACTTTTCCGGGACCCCACAGCAGAATATGGCGGCCGCGTTCGTAACTGCCACCGACATGTTCGGCTATCCCATGTCGGCACCGGCAACCGCTCCCAACAGCTTCTGGGACCCCGGCGCCGACATGTCGGCCATGGACATTGATTTCTCTTTCGGTCCTAATGTTTTCCAGCCAACCCATCGTCACATGCCGTCGTTTGACGCTTCACAAATGTTCCAGGAAACAACCCCCCTTCCGCCGGCAAATAGTCAAGAAAATACTCAGCCCGTCAAGCGAAGCCGGCCCCTGGCTCCCAAGCCCCCTGCGTCTAACGTCCAGTCCAGCTCAGCGGATATTTCCATGGCTTCGTTCACGACGTCGGCGGAGGATCCTTTTGGTATTGTAAGCCCCGGCGCCGGCGTGGATCCGGGTCTGCTTTTCAGCCGACCGTCATCTTCGAATATGGAGACCAATATCCCCGTGACACAAGGGTCCGCACAATATGCTTTGGCAGCGGCTGCGGAAACTCAATCAAGAGCACCAATGCACGGCGGAGACATACGCCGTTCCCTCAGTTCCAGGGAGTTGGCACCCAGTAGAATGCCAGACCACATGTTGGGAAGCTCGCCCTCCAAGTCCCAGGGACGCCCCAACGGGCTTCAACGAAGCGTTAGTGAGAACCGTGGCCGTCGTAAGGCGCTGCCGACGCTGGCTCCCGCCATCCAGCCCAGACCTGTGGTCAACAATGGTCCGGCCGTAGGACCTAGTCGGCCTCTGAGTCGGCCTTCAGGAAGAATATCACCTCTGAAGCAGCAGCACTCGCGGCTATCAAGCCTGACGTCAATCCCTGAATCGAGCCCCCGTACCCGGACGTCTGTCAAGTTCACAATTGACTCGAAAGGCAGAGCCCGAGCTGAGACCACCGTCGTTGTTGATGATGCCGGATCCAATGGCGCACAGAGGAAGCCCGTCACCAGGGAAATGCCGCGCAGAGAAAAGAGCTGGGACTCTGAGGACGATGATTCTTCAACAGATGACGAGCCCATCATTATTCCCAGCCGGAACACGTCCTTTGCTCTCCCTGATCCTCGCAAGCCTACTTCGTCTTCCATGTTCCATTCATCTCGCAGAAGCGTGAGCGAACACAGCTCCAGCAGTCATGGTGCATCAACTTCACATCACGACGCCGAGAGCGAAGCAGAGACAGTGATGAATGATAACCACGGAAAAGGCGGCGACGCCGCAAGCGAACTGCGCAAGTTGATTGAGAGCCGCCAGAAGCGAGGGCCCCAGGCTCTCGGCAGCCAGCGGTCCAACCGGTTTGCCTCTGGCAGCTTTGCTGGGAACTTCCAAGGAGGTCTAATGTCGCCCGGCGCCCTGACCGAGGCCAGCTTGCCTTCGCCCACAAAAGCCACCTACAGTGTGCGCTGCGTTTGCAGGAACAACGCGGACAGGCCAGGAGAGTACATGGTCCAATGGTAAGTCTGACGAAGGTTATGGTGATCGACTTGGCTGACCATTCCCAGCGAATCCTGCGAGATGTGGCTCCACGGGCCCTGCATCAACATTTCGCGGCGGACCCTTCCGAGTGTATATATCTGTGCCTTCTGCTCCAACACCCCCAACATGCGCGGTGGACGGCATCGCGGTAACGGTCCGGTGCTGGGCCCGTCAGGGGCGAGCCCGCTAAAGCACAAATCCTTCCGGTAGCTCGTGGCCCAGTCGAGCTTTCAATGTAATATTTCAGGCTTCCGACGCTGCAATAATGTCTTTGCAAAGGAATGAAAAAGTTTAGAAAGAGAACCCGGGGCAATCCGCCATCAAGTCATCCTGGACGTTGATGAGTACAAATGATACCCGAGAGTGTACACACTTGCGATTTAATGAACAACACGAGGCTATGCATCCTGTACGTCGATGTCCAAAGTGTTTTCTGGCTGCGAGGCCTAGCATTCGTTCAAAAACGTGATTGTATATGCCTGGCTGTGATACGCTCCTGCGAGCTTCACCGCAGAAGTGCAGAATGTCCCGCACAGCCTGGAGGTTGCCCATCCAGGCAGGCGGGTAATATTCTACGCAGGCATATATCTACCGATTCAACAATGTCGGGTGAGTCTATCGATATTCAACTAGTAGAGTTAATAGCTCGAGCGGCACCGTCTGGTTACCCCAACCATTCCCCTGTATGCTGCTCTATTGCCGATGGCCTTTCTGGTGCCATCCCGTGATCTTTCGGCTTTTTGCACTGTTGCTGTCTTTAGCGTATTCGTACCACGACGCTGTTGTATTCTGTCCACTGCTGTACGTTTTACGGGTGAGGGAAGGGCCCCAGGTGTAACTTCTGGTCGACGCGGAAGGTAAGGGTAGCAGCCTGTTGTCTTGAACTATACAGTCAAGAGATATCCTCGCCACTCGATTCTTGTTGTTGTTACATGAGGAAAGCCTCGGTCCGGCTCAACTTATACCCGAACAGCAGTTGCCGTCGCTGGCCTCTCTGGCTTCACTGGGTACATCGATCATCCAGACGGGGAGTTTGTGGCTGGATGTATAAGAGGAATAGATGAACTTGGCGATTTCTTAGTGCACAACAGAATGGCCGCTCTCCCAGTGATTGTATGGGCTTGTCAGAAGACGTCATGGACAGGTGCTCCAAACCGTGCTTGCGATTAGCAACAAGATGAATGTTGGAGCATAGGCACTTCGTTCATGCATACTTTTCTCGTGTGTGTTATACTTGAATAAACTGGGGATACCGGGAGTGAAAGAAAGAGAAACGCCTACGGGTGGATCCAGACGTAGTAGATTGAGGGCATTATGCTGTTGTCGAAAACCTGACCGCCGAGGATTTGTACAGCCCATATCGAACAATGATCACGATGGCATGACAAATTGCGTGGCGAGTCAGACTTCAAGCGGGCTTGTTATGGAAGTTTTATACGTAAATCGAGCCCTGCGACTAGCCTGGAAAGATTCTCGACGGATTTCTTTCTAAACGAACGCGAGACTCCACAGAGGGCATGAGACGGGAGCGTTCAAGAGGATTGCCATCGATACCGGGTACTCAAACATAATGTATATGTCTTGTTTTTCGAGATATGCAATAGCCTCTATATATACCTTACATACGTGTCGAATTTTAAGAACTTGACAATGGGATGGTGCCTCTTGGTAGTCATATAACGTAGACATCGTCATCGTCTATATTTGGGATCTGGCCGGCGTTCCTAGTTGCTCCTGTGCTAAGTATGCTACATTATATTGCCGTAATTGTTTATGGCTTCTTCCTGTATCCCCGGTCTTGGTGTATCGCAGATTTGCTTTCGGGTGTATTCTTCCACTCGACGTTTTGAAGACTATTGCATTGTATGCGACTGTTCCGTTGAGATATTAAACAGATCCTGTGGCCCACAAGTTGTCTCGCTACAAGGAAATGAATTCTGTTGCGTCCAATTGCGTGAAGAGAGATGAAACTCGGGGCATATAGCCGGAGAGATGCAAGAGGGGCGATTGGGTCTCGTTTCAGGCGGACTCTGATGCTATATGGAAGCTATCGATGATTCGCTCAAGCAAGGGTTCCTTTACATACGGTCTAAACACGCACAAGGTTTTCTATACGAGACGAGACGGACGTTATGGCGCCTTTTCTCTGTTTGGTAATATATCTGGGTGGTGAGCTGTGTGCCTCTTCTTGGCGGAATCGATAGGCAACAATGTCGCAGCATTTCGCGAACTCGGTCCTTGCGATCAAGTCCTCGGTCTCACCGGCTGGTGTTGTCTCCAGCACGTATGCGATCCTGTGACATTGCGTCGCTTTTTGCCTCGTCTCGGTCCTGGTCCTCACCTTCGCTACCCGTCCTAAGATTATTTGTTCGTTGTGTAGATTGAGTGAGCGAGCGGCGCCCGAGTGCTGCTCTGTTCCTGATGCCACGCTGAACTATGACATTGTGCAGCCTTTGATACTTACCATCATGCAAGTGTTGCATCTATCCCATCAGATTTGTGGTTTGAAACGGCAGCAAACACAGACAAACAGCACGTTCATATGTCACACCAAAGAAGAGATGCCAAAGATGGGAGGCGCTGAAGACGAACACTCTGGTTGGCGAGCTGCATCGACAACCCAGCTGCGTAGTACATCGAGTACACGCACGTTGAACTACGTTACTCGGCCTAATGAAGTTGAAGTATCTCACCGAATACGACTTGTTGCTTCTGAATACCTTAATACTGTCGATGAAGAGCGGAGGCGATTATGAACGATGGTACACTCCCGTCTTAGACGCTGCATCAACGGCAATCATACGCGGAGCACTCCGATATCTGGTTCAACCAGGCAAGCAGCCAGCCCAAATGCATAAGTGTTGGACATTGAGTCTACTGGATTGATTGGCCTTACCATCGCAAGTTTCCTTTTTAATACTGGCCAGTTCGTTCTACGAATGTAGTTGGGGTGGGAAAGCCGCAGAACGACCTTGCCTCGGAAAAGCCGGTGTGTCCACCGGCACGGCACCAATACCGGCAATGCGAGTGACACCACTCGGCCTGCATCTTCCCGAGCGAGAGATACGAAAGGGGAGGATCGTCGCCGGAGAGACGACCGGAAGGGGGAAGAAGACTGGGGCGCCGGGACGAACCGGCGCCGACGGAAGCCGAACGACGCTGTGCAGCTCCGTGGGGTGCTGGGTGAGTGCGGGGCGCAGGCTCCAGGGCAGTTTCCAGGGCGCAGTTGGCGAACCTCAGTGAAGCTACGGCTCCGACTTCGGAAGGCGGGGTTGGAACTGAGCCTAACTTTTTCAATCTTGTGCGGGATGCGGGGCAAACAGCTCACCTGTTCGCCGGAGCGGACTCATTTCCTTCGTACCTGACTTGCTGCTCAATCTACTCCTTTCCTTCTTCACATCTGCTTCAATTGCAACCTGATACCCCTTCGCTGTCCTTTCAATCCCCTTCAACACCCTCTCCTACTTTCAACAACAGACAAGATGGCGACGCACAACATCGTAGTGTTTGCTGGTGACCACTGCGGTCCCGAGGTGAGCTCGCGCAATGGAGAAGCTTCGGCTTGGCGGGAAACGTAGCTAACGAAACTCTGATCTAGGTTGTCGCTGAGGCTGTCAAGGTATGCCTCACAAACGGTCCGACGCGTCGCGCATCGCGAGACTGACCAATTCACGCAGGTCCTCAAGACAATTGAGTCCGGCAGCCCCTCCGCCGGCAAGTTCAACCTCCAGGACCACCTCCTGGGTGGTGTAAGTCTCCTCCGATCCCGCCTGCTGCTCAACTCCACGACGGCAATCTAACCACCCGCCCACCAGGCCTCCATCGATGCCACCGGCTCCCCCCTCACCGACGAGGCCCTCGCCGCCGCCAACTCCGCCGACGCCGTCCTCCTCGGCGCCATCGGCGGCCCGAAATGGGGCACCGGCGCCGTCCGCCCCGAGCAGGGTCTCCTGAGGCTCCGCAAGGAGATGGGTACCTACGGTAACCTGCGCCCCTGCAGCTTCGCCTCCGAGGCCCTCGTCGACTTCTCCCCCCTCAAGGCCGACGTCTGCCGCGGCACCGACATGGTCATCGTCCGCGAGCTGACGGGCGGCATCTACTTTGGCGAGCGCAAGGAGGACACCGGCGACGGCAAGGCCTGGGACTCGGAGCCCTACTCCCGCGAGGAGGTCGAGCGCATCGGCCGCCTGGCCGGCTTCCTCGCCATCGCCCGCGGCGAGAAGACCGTCTGGAGCTTGGACAAGGCCAACGTCCTGGCCACCAGCCGTCTGTGGCGCAAGGTCATCACCGAGCTGTTCGAGAAGGAGTTCCCCCAGCTCAAGATCGAGCACCAGCTCATCGACTCCGCCGCCATGATCCTCGTCAAGAACCCCCGCGCCCTGAACGGCGTCGTCGTCACGAGCAACCTGTTCGGCGACATCATCTCCGACGAGGCCAGCGTTATCCCCGGCAGCATCGGTCTGCTCCCCAGTGCCAGCTTGAGCGGCATCCCTGACGGCAAGGGCAAGTGCAACGGCATCTACGAGCCCATCCACGGTAAGCGTCTCCTGAGACTTCCTTCAGCTTAAGCGCGCTAATGCAGTTCACAGGCTCTGCCCCTGATATCTCCGGCCAGGGCGTCGTCAACCCCATCGGCACCATCCTCTCCGTCGCCATGATGCTCCGCTACTCCCTCAACCTGCCCAAGGAGGCCCAGGCCGTCGAGGACGCCGTCAAGGCCGTCATCGACAACGGTCTACGCACGAAGGACCTCGGCGGCAGCGCCGGCACCAAGGAGGTCGGTGACGCCATCGTCGCCGAGCTGGCCAAGATTCTCAAGGCATAAAGTGTTTGCGGGTGTAGCATTGGGAAGGGACCATTTGATGAGTGAATGATGTTTTGGCTGTGGGAAAAAACGGGAATACGGAAAAGCAAAATTAGCTTGGCGTGCGGAGGGTTGTATAGCTCGCCACGTACTGCGAGATGGCTGAGATGGTGAAAAGGCTCAGTTGAATATGTCCCACTGTGACCAACATGTATGTGTTTATGACTGACACAGAGTGATGTTCAGCGGCTCAACTTGAGATGTGAAATCACAACGGCCAGAATGAAATTAAGCTAAAGTTTCTTTGCGGCTTGGATGTTCCATCAAGAAAGAATCACAAGCAGACTCTGCCGCCTTCACTCTCTGTTGTCCATCTTTCGACTCACAGCCGGGACCAAAGCGAAGAGCTCGTAGCTAGAATATCCATGCTCTGAAACTTTTCCTCATAAGCTTTTGGACAACTATTTGCTCTAGCAATGGGTCAGGTAATGCTTGTTAATCGTTGTGGAGCAATGTCTCTGACGTTCCCTCGTTCGTGAGACCCGAAGGCCGTATGGCCGTCATTGAACGCGCGGAAGACAGCATGTATATTAGGATATTGATTGGCACATATGTTCCCATGTTTGGTAAGAGACACTCTGCCTGCAGGATGCAATCACATGCTGCCATATGAGGTGTCGAACAAACCCCTAACCAAAACCTGGCATCCAAGATCTACTTTAGCAACACCTCACTACAGGCGGACCTCCTGTTAGAATGGCCAACCAAGCCTCAACAATTTGCTCGTAGTCCTTGATGTAAAAGATCATATGCTTTGATGGGTTTGATGGTAAAAGTGTAGTGGAACAACAGCCAGTCATTGTCATGTTAGGAGATTCCCCCATTTGCGCAAGCCGGTTTTGCAAGAGTAGGTTCCTCGGCCGGACGGATTGCTTTCGAATAGGCAAAAGACGGAAATGACTAGTAATGAGCTGAAGAGGACGCAGAATCAAAGAATGGAATCAGTACCACGCCTCGATGATTATGAAGGCCAGAGAACCCCACCCAAGCCTGTCTACCTGTATTTCGGGCAATAACAAAGAACAAATACGAACGCCAGTTCTTCCTGTTCCTGGTCCTCTACGTATGTTTTATACTAACATTGGTGATCAGACTTGGCTCTGTCTAGCGGAACGCGCTGGCTTCTCTGCCTTTCTCATCTATGCCTACGTAAAGGAGCTTCCCGTATTATATAACACCGCAATGATCAAAAGTTCTGATAACAAACAATGCTCCGCGTGTTGTACCATAAGTTTCGACACTATCATGCCTAAGTACCATAGGCAGATGCTGCAACTTCACTACTTCAATCTTGCACCGAGGGATATCGTTCTGGTAAGTGTGAGCAACAAACACGGTGTACCTCCCTTAGTCATAACTTTCTTCGGAATATTCAGGTTGTGTGAATAGTAAACGGCCGAGGTTTCATAGAAGCGAAGCTCGTGACTTGGGTACTTTGTTCACTCAATGCGATTGGTAGGCGTGCACGACACGTGTCAGTGATAACTGAGAATGAGAGCGTGGCTGCGATTCTGGAGAGGATTCCGTAGTCAGGTCTTTCATTCAAATATGAGGCCCATCCGCGTCGTCGACCCGGTCATCTGAGACAACTTTCGGCGACGCCGGTTAACCGGTCCACTTTTCCCGAACTTGTCCGGAGCATCTCCGGTCGGATTGCGGGTTAGATTTGCGGCTTCATGAACACTCAATATCATGGAGAAATCACTGAGAATGGTGTTGAGAGACATCCATGATACACAATTATACTGAACATCGCGCCTGTTAACACGCACGCCCAGCTTGGTGGATCGCTCAAAGGAGCGCAAGCCCACAGGCCGAATCCTGGACGAGACTTAAAGTTCCCGTGAGCCTTGAAATCCATCATCCCCTGAAGTTTGTACGCCAACGTAAGCGCGACATGGCGACATTTGCTCCGCGACGCAAAGTGATCTGCATTAGCTGCCAAGACCGTGCAGATGGGGATGCCTCTGAGACCCGCCAAACACGCAAACATTTAGACTCTGGGATACGGATCCCGTTGCGACGCTGTTCTGACTCTGATGGAAGAACACAAACTTATGGGGCACGTCAGATCTTGAGGCCTAGAACAGGTTGATTCCTTACTTGTGGATCTTCTGAACATCTCTCATGAGGCATCTCTCGTCAGACAACAGCCCTAACAACATTCGGCTCGTGTCTCCATGCCATGTCCAGGCCAATGAGGGCACTAGTTATCACTGTATTGGTGTTGCCTACACTGTCGATACTGTAAACCTACCCTGAAGTATAGGTAAACCTAGTGAGGGTCTCCAACAAACGAAGAAGGCAGTGATTGAATGAAGGTGGGGAACGAGATGCTTCAGAGAAAGCTCCGTACAGTGGATCCGTTACCGCCAGTATCATCAAGCCGAAGCGGTGTGTCGGCGTTCATGTCGGAGAATGAGGACGTAACATCAGGGTACGATGACAGCTGCACCGTGGCAAAGAACCTTGCCTATAGCCTCCGGCTGTATGAGCGTCAAGGAATGACAGGTTTCTCCTTTTCTGCGATCAATCCTTTGCTTCCTGTAATGATGGCTCTGTTCATCGGACCAAAAGCACTTGAAACATGGCACCGCCGGAATAGGATCACTTATCCGTGGACTCTGTTGATTGTTACCGCCCTGAAGAGTCTGTCTTGAGCTTCATTGAGAGAGGGCCGGATGGCTGGTAGGCTAACTGGCGTGCTTTCCCCCCCCAATTTATTTCTCGAACACACTCGTATTTGGCTTAGAAAGCAAGCAAAAGACATCAGAGAGTTCATGTATCGGGCCGTACTGCGTCAAACCGTCCATCAAGGAGGACCGAGGCAAGGGGCTCGTCACGATCATCGACTTTCTGCAGCAGATTCTCCTTTATCCAAGCCAGGAGATTCCAATGCCCGATATTGACACCGGCGACTGAGCCACCGCATGAGGTATCAATCGCTAGGCTTCGATCGACTGATGTGTGAGTTGATGTGTTCTAGTCCGAAATTGAAGTCCTTTTCTTCAGGGACTGAAGAAGTTTGCAAACAGTACATTTTCCTAATCGAGAACATCCATAGGGTTGCGTATACCTTAAAGCAGGCCTGGCACTCCCTCGGGAATACCTGCGTGGACGACCAGCGAGAAATCACGCGGCTGTGTTACGATGAAGCGTCCCAAACCCACGGTAACCAATGCCGGAGCTCTGTCAAAGATTGGTAAGATTAGATATGACAGACACCAGGAACGTCTCATGAGGAATGACATACTACCCCTTAGACGTCTTCGTGTGACAGGCCAGGGTCGCAGAAGTCCCTCTTCCACTTTAATGTTTGTCACCTGGAAGCGGTATGCCGATACGACGAGGCCCTGCTCACGCTGACAGGTGGATTGTGCGGTTCTCGACTGCATTGGCTGGAGCTGTGGGTTTCGGTCCATAAAGAGGACGAAAAGCCGTTGGGGCCGGGGTTGTTGGTTCCTGAACATGCGTTGGAGCTGGGGTTGTTGCACCTTGACCACACGTTGTTTGCTCGTTGACGTTCAATTTGGTAAAGTAGACGAAGATCAGCTATCAAGATGGCTGACATCTAAGTTGCCTCTTACGAATTAGTCCCCAGCCTCACCCGTTGCATAGACACCACAAACATCTCGACGCCGCGTCCAGGACTTCACTCACAGTGTGGCCTAGAACATTGATCTCCCAGCCAAGAGCTTCTTCAACACCAATGGTGTGTAGGACAAATCTGGAGATTTCTGAAATGACAGAGACGTTCTCACGATGTTCTGTGTTTGCCCATCACCGGGGTTCCGGAACATAAAGATCTACGCCCGGTATCTGGGTCATCGATTTAGCACTGTCTTCGACGTCCCGTTCAGCCGCAACTTCAACAAACACGCCGAGGGATCAGTTCAGCACCAACGGCGAAGCATCCTCAAACAATGTCAAATTTCGGGGATCCGCCCGCCGGGAGAGGCGTCAGCTTCCGGCATTGCGCGAGACTCGGCATCTGCTGCAGCATTCATATTTCCTCTCGCATCCCGTCGTGTCGTTCCATGCTTTCCACGTACGTCGGAAGCATCATCACTTGCGCTCGGAAGAACCATGGAAGACAAAGGGCCCCTAATCATCGCAGCCTGCTGGGCGTTCACGGGACTGAGTCTCCTGTTCGTGGCCGCCCGGCTATTCGTTCGACTCGCGGTATACAACAAGCTCATGAGTGACGATTACTGGATCATTCTCTCAACCGTACGTCTCTTTCTCTCCTCACCATCAGCCCAAGCTTGACCACCTGACACGATAACAGATCTGCGCAGTTTGTTCAAACTCACTAGTCATCTTATCAGTTCATTGGGGCAACGGGAAACACTGGGACACTCTCGACCAGGAACACCAACAAGAGGTCATGAGATGGATGATCGCTGCATATGTGCCAGGAATCGAGACACTCGGCTTCCCCAAGTTGGCGGTCGTCTGCCTTCTCTCACGCCTCCTGGCGCCAGGCAAATTGCACCTCCGGATCTTGTGGGCGCTGAGCATCGGCTGCGTTATATCGCTCACTGTCACAGTAATGACGCTCATACTGCAGTGCTCGCCTCCAAGCGCTGCCTGGAACTTTGATTTACCGAGGAACTGCGTCAGACCAAGGGTCATTGAGGGCTTGGCTTTTTGGGCTAGTTGTAAGTCGGGACGACTTTCCATGGTATGGACGAAGAAGCTGATGATGTTTAGCCTGGTCCGCGTTTCTCGACTTTTATCTCGCAATTTATCCGGCCGTTGTTCTTTGGAGGCTTCAAATGTCTACGAAGAAGAAGATCGGTCTCACAATTGCCCTGGGCATGGGAGTGATGTAAGTCTACACCCCAGATTGGTCGGTGCTCCGGCTGATGATATGTGACAGTTCGGGTTGTGTTGGCATTGTGAAGACGACCGGCATTCCTACGTTCTTGAGTGAGGACGTTAGTTGTAAGTGAATCGAAGTTGCGTCGAAGGATCCGGATCTAATGATGCTTCCAGATGAACTATGCGAACCTCTGTACTGGACATCGTAAGTTTTCAGCGTCTTCCCCTGAGACTTCACTCAGCTTACCTCAATGTTCAAACAGCATCGAGGGAAACCTCATCATCATCGCAGCCTGCATTCCGATCCTCGGACCCCTCCTCGAGATGTTCAAAGGCCGCCCAATCTGGCGCACCGACAAGAGCTCGAGCAACCGCCAGTACGAAGACTACAGCAAGCAAAGCACGCAGAAGCAGCAGGACGCGATCGAGCTTCGGAGCAAGCATCGGAAGAAGGTCGATGCGTACGGGTTTACGATACACGCAAAAGACGAAAGCGAAGAAACTATTGTGCATCCGAACAAGCGATCCGCGAGCGCCTCGTCTGATCGGAGGAGTGACGGCTACAGTCAGGAGGAGTCGGAGCACCACCACAACCATCACCACCAGCATCACCGTCAACATCAACACCGCCACCATGGCGGGACGTACCATAATCATGGGGAGCATCAGATTGTAAAGAGTACAGCGATCACCGTCACTTATGACCAAGGGGAGGAGGGGCCTACGTCGGCGGCGACCAGGTGGGCGGCCATTTAACATGAATGAAAGGAGCTTCCCCAGGCCACTGTGGATTCAAAACGATATCAAGCCATCCTAGCTACTCCAAAACGTAGTCTCAGTACGATAGTTTCAAAATCACTAGAATAATAGACTGTGTGTAGTGCAGTTGAAAATCAAAAAGAGCAGGCCAGACTGGCAGTACACGACTAGAGGCTTTGCTTAAACACATGTTACGCAAGAACTCTTGCACACTTTTTGTTAATTTCAAATGAAAAGAGTGGTACTTCGTTTGTTTCTATTTGTGCTCAAGGTTTTGCGATGACGATCGACATGCATCCTGCTTACGAGACAATCAACAACACAAAGAGTTAACATGATGTTCAGATTCCTTCCCTCCATTACTGATAGTAGCGTACTTTTAAAGTTATTCCTCCCCCAGGGCAACTACCGGAGCGCCGCTCTAGTGTTCTTTCCAGACCTCAAGGCTTCCACCCCCTGCCTTCTGAAACGCTCCTATCCTCCCAGAATATTCTCTCGCCTCGCTCCTTCCACTTCGAATTACTACTAGTCACACGATATTGCATCAAAACTGGCGCCAAAACGGTCCATTAGCACCAGCTGCCACTGCCTTACCCATAGGAACTTTTGGCAGCCGCCAATACAGCCATACTTCTTCCTATAGACACCTACATGCAGCCCATTATACTCTTATACTCCCTCACTTGCGGCCGCTACATCGTTTCCAGAGCGACTCCCATTGCAGAGCAACTTCATTTGCAGGGTGGATTCCCTGGTAGGGAAGGTTCTCTCATCAGACCTCTTTCCTCGTACGGCGGCTTCCCTTACAGAGTACCTCCCCTCGTCAGACTTCAATTCTCGCGGAGTAAATTCCATTCAAGCATGGACTCTCTGTCTGAAACTTTTCCAGTGATCTGTACTGCTTCATCAGCGGGCGCTTGACCTCAAGGCTGTGGTTATCTCGCCACCTTATTCTTCTTCACCCACCATGAGGCATGCAAGACGCCGATGGTATGAAGAAGAACCTTCCAAAGCACCAGAGAGCCAGGGTCGAAGATGGAACGACCGGTACAAAATGCGCTTATATTACCTTTCAAGTTGAGGGGGTTCAAAGAAGGTGACAGTGTGGCTGCAAGTGATATTATTAATAATCAAGCTGAAGTAGCCAACGTTCTCTAGACAAGAAACAAGGCCATCATCTGCAACGAGAAGCTCAGCGCTGTGGACAGCGAGATGGAAGACGAGGGCGACGAGGGTGACCAGAGACCACAGGGACAACAAGGAGGCCTTGAATAATGTACTAATGCACGAATTTGTGAGTCCAGCTGGCTTTTGCCACTCGTTCAATTACTAACCTCAGTCTCAGTAGACCTCCGTACAGCCGGCACACGCTACCTATGGCAACCACAGGACAGGTTGGGCATTGGCAACATGGTTTGAACTCCCCTACGGCAATGGCATCACGCCTCTTGTCGAGCTCTATCAAGCCGTAAAGGCGACACCTTCTCTGGAGGTCGTCAACGATCTTCCCGAGAAGGCACCAGAGGAGACAAACTTCCTGCGCCCCGTCATTCGCCAATTGCGGCAGTTGAGGGGAGGGGTAAGCTCTCAGTAGCTAATCTGTGAGTTCTGAACTGTACAAAAAGAGAATATACGATCAGCAAAAAGGGACAATACGGATACCGTTCAGACAGAATCAGCTGTCTTTCCAATGATGGAGTATAAGTATAAACCCCGTTCCAAAAGGCATTTTCATCACTTATCTGACGAGATGAAAAGACGGAGAAGTGAGAACTGGACTTCCCACCGTCGTCTTAGATTTCCGCAAAGAGTGTAGGAGAAATCAGGTTGGTGACCACTGTGCGCCGCTGAGACCAGCCGAAACCCTTACCTATGGACTCGTCACGTCAATCGAGCTTCAACTTTCGATTTGTTTGGAATCAAAATCCACCATACCTTCACGTTCTCCTGCGAAGATGTCAGAAACGGGGTATCTTTCCTCAAGGTCGACGTCGTGGGCCCTGTGACGGACTTCGAGAGGCATCCAGCCCACAGAAGCTCTCGCGGAGTCTCACATCGCAGGGCATTCTTGGAGATGAAAGCTAAGGTGAACGAAGACGCCGTACTCAAGCTGTCGAAAGCCACGGGCCAGACCGAAGACGAATGCCGGCATTTTATCTATAAAAGTTACCTAGCATCCCCTTGGTCGCGCCCGCCCTTGCTTGCGTAAATCCAGAGGAACTGAACGTGGGTGTCGGCGTCCTCAGATTGTCAAGAGCACTGCGGTCATTGTCACTCATGAACAAGAGGGAGAGGTGCGGACGTCAGCGGCGACCAGGTGGGCTGCTATCTGACAAGTACGTGAAGGGTTTTGGCGAATACATTCATCGTGGACTAAGGAGCATCCATGATCCAGTCATAAGGGGAGGACGAATGACTTCATCCACTCATCTTGTGTTTGGACTTTGTGGCCTTGCACTATGGATTTGAACTAATGCCACCCGACGCACTTGACGCACAACGCAGTATCAAGGGAGGCTTCAAGACGGACCAGAATAATCAGACTATTTATAATACAGATGAGAAACACTAGAGTCGAGAATGATGAATGCAGGGCTTCCAATCTGTGTTGTGACATGTCTCAACTCAACATGCTTGCTTAATCCCATTCATTGAATAGCCTCTCACTTTTCGTCGTGAGCCGGGCAAACACAAGGCTCAGCTCATTGCTGTTGAGTTAATAATCGGACCTGGGCGCTTGATATAGACGCTTCGACGTATCCCGATGAAGTGATGCCAGCATGTTTGAGAGCCTACGGCCATTACGCAATAAGTATCAAATGCTGAGCGGGATCCTTTGCCTCTGCAAATGAAGACCCAAAACCAGCGGAAGGGATGGTCGGGAATTGAAGAGACTGTATCAAGGTCTAGTTGAACAACTCAGGGGTCATTCAATTCGCGTGAAACCTGAGTGTTGTCCAGCACTTCTCTGCACTAACGGTGCGAATACACCAAGAAGGAATCGAAGCGATAGCAGTGGGTTCATGACTGGGTACTACTTCGTACCTCATCGATCATAGGCACTTGAGCGTTCCATCTCACTGAGCGCTGGCATCAACACACAAGAGGAGACTAGCGGATTCACGACAGGACGTGTAGGACACGATCGCTTGCACCATCATATATTCTATGGCGCCATACGTTGCTGTGCCTGTAAGGTCAGGTTGTATATAACTTACGTTTGTTTCCCCATGAGCGAATAACGGAAACAAATGCGGACGGCTTAATTCCCGAAATCCATCTCCGCCCCTCTGAGAGGTATGCTTATCTGGCTGAAGCCCATGTGATGAGCTTTTGCAGGGAACCACGCAGGAGAATCTTGAAATACTGCCAGCTTATTCTTGACGTAATAGTTAACGACCTGTAGTGAATATACAAGACAACGAAGGACACATGTTGGGTAGCCCACGTTGCCATCAATAGTGTCGCGTGGAATTGAGAAATACCTTAAGTTGGGTCGCGATTGTTGGCCCGCTTTTGTCTAGAATTCTAATAAAGAGCATCCCCAGATCCCAACGATATGACTTGGGGCCGCTCATGTATTAAGAATCAGTCGCAATTTTATATGCCGGTTATAGTGTCGGCGCCAGACGTACTGAGCCTAGGCATACGACAGTCTTACTTCGCAACGAATGTCTGAACTACACCATAATTAACTTCTCAAGTGAGACACGAGGATCCCAGTCAAAGATATCACTCACCAACTAATAGTCCACAGGATGTCGTGCCTCGTAATTACGGTAGGATGTGGTCTGTCCATTCTGGTTCGCTTAGACGTGAAGAACACCGAGAGGAGGTAGATTGGTATCATACCAAATTTTCGCAGCCTAGGACAACCGAGGACTGTGATAAGCACGGAAAAGCTACTTTTCTTCACTCACCAATCTTCCAGAGATACAATTGCTTCAATTAATTCCAGTTAAAGAAGTATGATTGATATACCTACTTAGTTTGAGTTGAAACCCCAGCGCTGCTTCTTGTGAAGACCGCCGTCAATCTCAGATCTTGACACTTCCCACACTTGATTCCCGGCATGCGTATCTTGAATGCGGTATCTTCAACTCTTGAGAACATGACCAGAAACCAAAAAAATTCACATCGGAACCCGTAGCGAGAGTCTCACTTACGCCTCCAACGGCGTCAACCACTGGCCAGCCACACGCGCACTCCCCCGCAAAGATCGCCGAACCAAACAGAACCCTTCCCAAAAGTCCCAACCCTTCGGTCCAACCCCAAAGACACATCAAATTCGCATAGAGAAAGACTAACAGGGCGCCCAGAACCAATTGCTTCTATGCAGCTCACCCAAAAGGGGCGGGACATCCATCCCAATCTCACCTCCCCTCCTCTCAAAAAGGGAACATGACATCAAATATCGATGCGGCTTACCCTCCAATTATTGATTGGCTCTCCGCCAAGCACTGAATCCGAGCCCGACCCAACAACGTGAAGCCCGGCCAGCAGTGCAAAAGCCCCGATGTTGCATCCGCATCCCGCCCCCGCTCGACTTACACGAGGTGACATCGCTCCGATCGGCGGCCAACGCACCAAGTGGTCTGAGAACATCCTCGACCGACAGCGGATGAGCATATTTTGCGATGTGGTGATCGAGATGCGGTGCTTCAATGAACCTCGAGAGCGTAATGCTGGTTTGCCTGCGTCCAGGCAAGGGGAAATCTGCCAGAGAGAACCTCCTCCTGCCAATTATGTAAAGTGCTCACCATATCGGAATGCCGAGGAAGGAAATTTCTTCCAACCTGGAGATGTGTTACGCGAGGAAAGGCGCATATGCTGTGTACTGACGCTGCTTTCCCGTTTGGGAAGTGTGTCGATGCTCTCTGGGGAAGGTAGCCTGTCCGCTGGGGCAAGTGGCCGACCCTCCTTCAGTAGAACCCATGAGCGTGGTGCCCAAAAGAGAATCTCAGGAATAGTGAAAATGGTAGCAGGATATTTCGTGTCATTATTCCATTAGTCCCAGAGCCTTGCGCCCGGTCCCCAATCTCTGCCTTCGTCTAGGTATATACAAGAATATGATTATGGTCTACTACTGCTGGTGGCTCCCATGAAATGGGCTGCCGTAAGACCTGTTGTTGCTTAAGAATTATCCGTCTTTCCCAATGCCTTGAATCGCCTAAATCGCCGTTTGACCATAAGCCTCCGCCATTTTCCGTCGTTAAAGAGTGTATTGGGTATATGCCATATCCGTAATGCTGTCGTAGCCGTGGTATATTGTTGGAATTAATCATAAAGGTCATTCATTGAATAAAAGGCTCTCCGCAACCGCCTTTCGGCATGCAGAGCACGTATATAGAATTGAAAAGAATAAACGGCCAAATTGGCTCATCTGAAGCTCAAGATCGTCCAACTCAGAGCAGAGCAACGGCACCGAAGAGACCAGCCAAGAAGGCCGCAGCCGGGGCCTTCTGGGCGTTAGCAGCAGCCGTCGGAACAACCACGGGCGCGGTGGACGCGACGGTAGTCCCTGGAAGGGTGACGGCGCTGGTGGTCGGGACGATAACGGTTGAGGGGGCCTGGGTCAGAGTCTGATGGGCAGTGCCGGAGACAGTGACGTAGACCCAGGACTTTTGAGTGACGACAGACTCGCCGCCAACGGTGACGGGGACCGTGACATCAACGTGCTTCGTCTTGGTCTCGGGGTAGACCTCAGTGATGGTCTTTACGGCCGTCACGTAGATCTTCTTGGTGTCCGTGCTGGTCACCCAGATGGTCTCTCCGTGCTCAATGGTCTTGTAGGTGGTCTCGGGCTTAGTGATTGTCTCGTACACCTCAGTCTCAACATGCTTGGTGGTCTTGAGAGTGGTGTAGACGTCGACAGTAGTCTGAGCCTTGGTCACAATGGTGCTCGTGGTAGTGTAGACGATCGTCTGAGTGTGCCCATCAACGACCTTGGTCTCAGTGACCGGGCACAAGGATGTTATTGTGGTGTAGTCAATTTCATGAGCGGTCTTGGTCACGTCAGGAAGCTTCTCAGTCTCGTAGACCTTGGTAGGAACCTCGGTGACGATCGTGGAGAGCTCGGTGGTGGTGATGGTGTAAGTGTGTCCTTCCTCAGTGATGGTCTTGGTCTACCAAATTGTTAGCAATGTGCCAGGAGGCTTCTAGAGTTGTTTTAACGTACGATTGGGCAGTAAGAGGTTATTGTTGTTAATTCCTTGTCCTTTTTCCATAACGTTAGCAAGGGGCTCGAAGTTGTGCTTGCACCAAGTAGGTAGCCGTATTGGGCTTATCTGGCACTTACAGTGGCGGTGACGACGGCAGTAGGGCCTGGAACAGTCTCGTAGACCTTGGTGGGGACCTTCGTAACAATCGTCGAGAGCTCAGTCGTAGTGATGGTGTGAGTTTGTCCCTCCTCAGTGATGGTTTTTGTCTATCGAAATGTCAGTAAAATTGTGGGAAGGCTTCAAGAGCTGTGTTCACATACGACAGGACAAAGAGATGTTAGAGTTATATAGGAGACATCTGTTTCAGTGGCGTAGTCGGTAGGGCCGGGGACGGTCTCGATGATCACAGTCGGGACCTTTGTGACGATGGTTGAAGTCACAGTCTCGGTCTCATAGTATGTGGTTCCGGGACCGTAGTGGGTCTTGGTCGTAGGGCACAAGGTTGTGATTGTTGTCTCAGTCACCGTCGTGATCGTCTTCGTCTTGTCCTTGCCGTGGTCATGGTCGTCGCCGGTGGCGATGGCGGTGGCAGCCAGGGCCAGGAGGGCAGAAGTGTACTTCATGGTTGCGGGTGGGGCGGGTTGGCGTTGAGAGTAATCAACGAGAGATACTCCTTGAAACGATGGTGGGAGGAAGCAAGAGTTGCGACTTGAGCGAGAGTCTCTTAAGTAACCTTAACGACTGAGTTACTTGATAGCACAACGAGGTGGTTGGCTAGGAGATGGAGAGAGGCTGGAGAGAGCTGCAAGAGGATGGAGAGTCAAGACGGAGAGGGTCGAGGAAAGTAGGATGGCTGGTATGCTTATATCTTAAGAGGAACAGGCCGGCCTGCCCGGGCCTTCTGCTTCCTACCTGCAGACGAGCAGGAAAGGATGTGAGAAAATGCGGAGGTCGCGATGACATCTTCCGGTCGACCAACAGCTCTCGTCGATCTCCACAGCGGCTTGCATTGGTCTTGGGCCATGTGGACAGCAGACTGGCCACGGCCTGACCCATGAAAAAGACGATGGGTGGAGGGACAGGGAATATTTGCCAAGTCTGTGATACGAGGAAAGGCGATCTTGGAGATGCAGACCAGCCGTGTGAGAGAGTCTAGAGCTCCATGCGTGGCTGGAGAGGGGCCTCGTTGCGTGAGTTATGCAAAGATGCCCATGGTGTGAACACATGAACGAAACAGTCTCGGCCGAATGGCGACACAGTTGGATTGACCAACACGCAGAACACAAGCCATACGCCATCCGGTGTGCGTAGCGCCACTGCAAGTAAGAGAAGAGGTTGGACGACGACAACAAGGCCTGACAAGGTTCAGCATTACCCATGTCAGATTGACAGTCAGACTGGTAGCTTGTTCGATGGCAACAGCGAATGAGGGAGACCGAGGTAGCTGAACAGGGCCGATGGCGTCGGATTTGCAGAGACTAGGCAGACCGCCCTGGCCCCTGTCAATGATGCCGCCTATGCGTTGAGGCGGACGCGATGCTCGAACGCGCAGGTCTCCATGACTGGCCGCTTGTTGTCGGGCACGGCCGGCCTTCACAATGACACACAACTGCGTATGTGTAGTTAATATAATTGTCTCTTATGTGGTGAGCTTTCTGGGGTCACTCAGCCCAATCGTGGTCATAGGAATCGCTGCAGGCTGCGACAGAGAGGCAATGCTGCTTTGCCAGGGCTTTTTGCTAACTCTGTCTGACCAGCAAGCTGAAGATGCTGGCAAGGCAGCACTGCAGAAGCGTGACGGTGATGTTTGCCAGCGATCATCGTGCCCCTCCTTGTCACCGTCAAGCTTGTAGTTTCAATGTCAAGCGTTATTCGTGGGCTACAGCCTTAGCTTTTCACGGATCCAAGTGAAATTGGCGCTTTTGGGGCGCGGCTCATTCGTATATTTGATAGCAATGAGCCGAAGCTGTCAATCCCTTTCTAGCTGCATATGTCTGTTAGACTTGCCAGCTGGGTAAGAGGCAGTTGGAGTGAGGTACAAAGATTTCCGTCGTTGGACAGAGGACTGTGCTTGATGTGTGTAGAGGAGGGCTCGTGTCCAGGTCGTGGCACTTGGCCAAGGATCTGCAGCCACGGGAGCCGACCAATGAAGAAACGCATGATGCTGCAGTCTGAAATCCTTGGTGTACAGGAACGCGTCCAACCAGTGAGGTGAACCAGGAGCGGACGAGGTACAAAACTTGATTTGGTGTGGGCGCCAAACTTTGTGGACGAGCCGCGAACATAGTAACCAGGCCAGCGGCGGATAGCACCTAGAGTCCGGCAGTCAACAGAGGCTCCAAGTTGTGCTTCCCATCCCACTTCGGGACCCCGGATGTGGCTGGTGATGTCAGCTCGGAGATGGGTGAGATGACAGTCGAAGGCTTTCCGACCAAACGCAGCCAAGACTGGCGCACTCGCGTGTGATCCGATAATCCGACGCGTCTGTCGGTTGACATGCGAATTCTCGGCAGAGTTCAGAATTGCCGTTGTTGCCCGAGCATCATCAGCGATTGCCCTGGCTCCTCGCAGGTTTCCGCGGGGCATGCTTGATCGCCCGAACTAGCCTGGCCGCCGTGGATTGATGTGGTGTTTGCTAACAGGAACAGCAGCACTTGCCAATAGCTCACCGGATGAAAGTCCCGGTAGGGCAGCTAAGGCAAGGACCCAAGAAGCCGGCGACTGTCAAGTGGGCAGATGGGGCTTGACGGATGGAACGCCATGCCGGATCGGGAATACTGGACGTATGTTGGTCGACGAGCTTTGGAAAAATGGATGACTCGACTGGTGAGATGCTGGAGCTCGATTGCGGCCAGCGCACGAAAGGGTTGTCGCGGCAGAGCTCTCGAGTCCTTGCAAGTTGCACGAATAAGCTGCGGGTTGGTGGCACCACAACATGGTGCTGATGTTCAAGGCGAGGTGCGCGGCCTAGGCTGCTGACGGTCAGCGAACAGGGAGAACCTTGAGACTACGGCCTTGCATGTCATGCCTTTTCGTCTCGTGAGGCCTGCGTGTTTGCGGCGCCGTGTCTGCGGTTCCTCCGCGGGCGCTGCTCTTATGATCTCTTGAAGTTGCGCAGCGTTCGTGCCCGCTTCAAGACCTGCATTGTCTTAGTTGCGCACTTGAAAATGTTGTCCACGGCAGGGCTCGACACCCGAATGTTCCGATCTCATATCCGGAGGGCACTTGACAAGACTGCGGTGGCATATTGGCTAGTTGTTCGAGACCATCGATAGGGTCAGTCGTTGTGACCAAGTCTCTCCGGTAAGGAAGGGCGACAGCACGCATGGCGGGGCGGGGCGGCGTGACAGGATTTCAGCGGGCTTTCGATGGCTGGTGCGATGATGGCTTCGTCGGGAGCGGCACAGATGCCTAGGGCAAGGTAGAATCAGGAACTGGCTGCAGGCTGGATATGCAGAGGACGACGCCGGGCAAGGGGACAAGGGCGGGCAATGTGGGTTGTGGCGCCTACGGTTGTCGGTGTGGGCGTGATGGTGTGCGTGGGAAGACGGACTGGAGGTGTGGGGAAGACATGGAATATTGGAACCAAGGCGGGAATAGCCTGTAAGAAGTGACGAACAGGCCGGAGAGAAACCTGGGAAAGTTGGAGTGAACGAACCAGAAGGGCGGGATGGGCGAGGATGAGGGGAGAATACCACGGCGGGAGGAGAGGCGTAGAGGAACAGAAGACGTGGGTAAGAGAGAGAGGTTGAGCTGAGCGAGGTGGTGGTGGTTGCCATCTCAACCATGCATCCTGCTGTCCCGGTTCTCATGCGACATCCATCCCAGCTCATGCTTCCCGACCTCTCTCTGTGTGCTGTGTGTGCAGCATTTGGCATGTCCTTTCGGCCCCCAAAGACCAGCAGTTCGCCCGTTGACCGCACTCTGTCTGCAGTGAGAGGGAAAAGCATCTGGACTCCAGACGGCTTTTATGCAAGCCACATGCAAATCGAACAAGATGTGCGTTTCCTGCCATGCACAACGCATTGGGCTGCATGTCCAAATTGCTTATACGAGCACCAGACCTGGGGCGAACAGAGGAAACAAAACGTCCAGTCTTGTGGACAGAATAAGCATAAGACTCGGCGGGGATTGCTGGCGGGGATTTGCATCCAACTGTCACCGCAGATCGTGATGGTCCTCCTCAATGCCCCCCATACCTTAGGTACATAGCGTATCCGTAGCCCCATAGGTAGCCCCTCCCTGCACAATGCCCCTCGCCCTAAACTCCAACCTCTTTAGCGTTCCAAACTCTACCTTTTCGTGGTATGGTGCACCAACAACAGCGCCCGATTCCTTCTTACCAGCCACGACGCAGTTTATTCCGATGTTTCTCGAAGACTACCGTGAAAGTGCGTGACATCTGCCATGAGCAGCCACACCTCGTGTTTCCCACCTGTAGCGCCATTGTGCCATCTCATCCTAAGCCCGAGAAGTTAGAACCGTGCGCCAGTGCACCGACCTTACTTTAATTTGTGTCTGTGCGCTGTGATGGATCCGACGGTACGTACTCTTTCCTCTTCGCTTCTTGTGCTCTGTTCTGTTCCCTGCTCAACCTCTGCTCTTCCACTTCCCGTGCCGCTTCCTCTCGGATCACCTCTTCTCGCCTTGCGTCATCGCCAACACGTCGCCTATTAGCTGCCTTCGGATTGCTTGGGAAAGCCAATAACGCCAGTCATAGAAAATCCCTCACCGAGGCACATCAATCCTACCTGTTGACTAATTGGATCCAGACGCTGGCCAAGGAAGCCAACAGCTGCATCAATGACAGGAATCTCATGCCTTCATTGTTGAATGCAGGTCTCACCCCCAACCATTTTTCTTTTCGAGCCACTAGTTCGCTCAGTCAGCTCAGACACAGCCTATTTTCCCCCGCGAGCCTTGCAGCTGCTCCCCGCGCTTGACTCAGTCGTGACCTCTCCTCCCGGGTAATGTCTTGCGTGGGCCTTTCTCAGTCAGCCAGGCCGATGTTGCCTTGAGGCTGTCTGCAACTGCCTTCTTCCCACCACGACGATCGCCACGAAACAGCCCGAAAGCCCCAGTCGACTTATGGGCCCTCAACCAAACATCGGCTGCAGCGGACGCATGATCCTCGCCGGGTTCCAAGACCTGTGTTCAGTGGTTCCGATGTCCCGCCTTTCCCGCTCACTTGATCCACTTTGGCGACTCCTTCATCCCCACGGTGCCTCTTACTGGCATTGGAACTAATACTTGCCATACCAGGAAGCCTTCTCGCTCGTCGAGAGACGGCATAGAGTTCTCATACAGCTCCACCTTTTGACCGCGTTCCTGATCATTCGGCTTCGGCACATCTTGGCAGAAACATCGGCGATGGTCTTGGTTTCTTAGAGCCTCGTTCGATTAACACGTCCATCGGTGGAGACTGGTATGTGATGGGCTGTGATGAATGCGAGGCATTGCATTGCCTGCTCCTATGTCGCACGTCTCAACGAATCCCTCTCACGGGCCCGTGAAGATCGACGATGGTGGAGGTAGAAGACGAAGAAGCCGTTGTCCTCTGCCTGAAGACAGCTGCGCAGTGTGTGTTTGAACAGACTGGATCAGGCCCACGAACTTATCGAGGCGAGTTGGCGCCATTTGAAAGGTCCCTTTTGAAATGATGCTGGGGAAGTAACAACTCCGCCCCTCACAGAAGTAAAATGATATCATGAGAGCTTTGCGAATTCACAACCTTGTGAATCCTTTATCGTTTAAGGCATTTGAGGCTATCCGATCTCACCGAAGCGGCAAGCAGATACCAGATTGCTACCCATAACCGTGAATGAAGGGTTCTCAGGTTTGATCCATCAACTAGAAATCTCTGAAAGGTCTCCACAAAGCTTGAAAGCATTTGATAAGTTGCCACGATTCTCACAGACTGTGAGTGACTTCGTTTGCAACGTAACAATCAACGCAAGTGAAGATACAGGAAATTATCTCTGAACCAAAGCTCATGCTCTACTTCAAATTCCACTTTGAAGTATGATCATCCCGCGCACTAGAGCCTTGCCACAATGGGGCACCACTGAAGCAGGAAAGATGACCTACAGTCATCAACAAGTATATGAGTTGTTCCAAATCGTATCGCTTTGAAACATGAACAAGATCAGAGCCAATATGATTTGAATCAGATCAATCCAATCTCTAGCCTTATGAGTCGCTGACACGTTTGTAGTCCGTCACAAGTAGAATGTGAAATATGCTTCATCATCAGCTGAGCACAACAGCTGCCTCTGCCATCGGTCAGCATTTCTGTTGGCCGCTTGTTCGTACCTATCACGTTGAATGGTAACCGCTGCCATTCGGTGATGAAGTCAAATATGATCTCGGACAAAATCTCTTGGTGGTTGATCCAGTTTCAAGATACGATCGACTCAAGCACGACTGTTTAAAGAGGGATGGAGGACATTGCGTTGTGGCTAAAATCTGGTTGAGCTCGTTTATACGCGGAACGACCACTTGGAGAGAAGCAATGTGTTAAATGAACTACTACAGCTGGTGCGAAGATACGGAATATGATCATAATGCTTACTGCTATGGCCTAAGGGCAATACTAAATCTTCGCCATGTTGCATCTTACTTGGACACTACCGCTCCGGCTGCCAGTGCAAGCGATAAAAATAGACGAAACTCCCCGGCAGCTCATTTATGATCAAAGCTCCTCATACATGCGCCGCAAGATATGACATGCGGCCAGGATTGCGGACTTCCCGGGAGTGTCGAACTCCGTCTTGGTCGAACCCCGGCGGCCCCACGCGGAGCCGAGGTCCGAAAGTTGTGCGGAGATCAGCGGCAAATAGTGGGGCTGCCGAGGCACTCGGACTCGGGGCCAGACTTACACGCTTCATGGTTTACTTAACCACTGCGCAATCTCTCTTTGAAAACCTCTGTTGCTCCAAATTTGAAATTCATTTGCATTCCCTCACAAATTCTTCGAAAAATGGCACGTCTTCCGTATCCCGACCCGCAAGCCAAGGGCCTCAACGTCCTCAAGCAATTCGCCCACACCCCGGCCACGGCGAAGCACTGGGGCAGCATCGGCGCAGCTCAATTTAAAGACCTGGAACTCTCCAACAAGAACCGAGAATTGTCGATTCTTCTCAGCACGTCAAAGTTCAGGTCGTCATACGAGTTTTCGCACCATGTCCCGGTGTCGACCAAGGAGGGGGTGACGGATGCGCAGCGCGAGGTTCTCGCTCAGGCAGGGAAACAGAAGGGCTTCTTAGCAGGGAAGGAGGGTTCTGGGCAATTGAAGGACCTGTTTACGCAGAAGGAGAGGGCGCTGCTGGTGTTCCTTGAAGCTGTCATCGAGGGCCCTGAGGTGGATGACAAGGTGTTTGCGGGCGCAAAGGCCGAGCTTTCGGATCGCGAGATTGTGGAGCTGATCACCCTTCAGGTAAGGTTCCAGCTTCCATCTGTCACAGGTTCGTACTGACTTATCAGGGCTTCTACTACACTTGCTCACGTATGACAACTGTTTTGAATATCGAATTAGATAGCTTTGCAAAGCCGGCTAAGCTATGACATGACGTAAGAAATATTCATGAAGATTGAGACCGAGAGGCGAGATGTAGTTACATCAAGGCAGTGTTATTGGACCTACTAAGTTGGATATCTCAAGATGATTCGGTTCGTCACCATCAGCTTCAAAGAGTTTAACTACTTCCATTCAACAAATGCGCATTCATCTTCTACCTTTTGGGCCCAGCCACATCCAGCAGTTTGTGGAGGTTTGCGCCACCCTATGAAAACTCTGTTTATACCTTGATAGATGCCTACTAAGCATCGTGATGCTGCTTATGATAATCAGGAATAACAGGTGCTAGTTCAGGCCAGTATTGAGCTTTGAGAGGCGTCGAATTAGAGGATGAAATGTAGTTTTCATTATTTCAATGATTGGAGCTGTTCTGAATGAAACATAGTGCGAGCACTTCTTCCGCTAAACAGGCTCACAGGCACACACATTTCGAACAACTGGCCATCGTTCACCAACCAACGGTGTTCCAGCTTATGATTGATCTTCGGTTGGTTGAAGACAGCACTCAGAGAAGGATCACTAGTGCTCTGCGATCCTCAGGAGCTTAGTAGTCTTGCATCGTAGATACGGAGGGTCGGCTGAGCCTCCTCGAGGAGGAATAGAGGAGGGTGCATTCTCTTGGGCCTTTTGGGTTAGCAGCGGTCTTCTCGAAACCCATCCATTTATGTCACGATTCCCTTACACATTGCCCGCGGCCGCAGTAAGTGTGTCGGAGTCATGCGGCAAGTAACTGTCGCGGCTGCACAAACGCAGCGCCACCAAAGCTAAGAAGTGACTCTAACCCATTTGTGCAATCGCTTGCAGTCGTCAAGCCTCTTGTTGGGGCTGGGGGATGGGGCTTTGGGGAGGAGCTTCACAGGTTCCATGACGTATTCGTATTCATAATCGCACCATATGAATGAATATCAGCGAAGTGCTCTTACTGGATTTACCTACTGTGTACCCCCTTGTAGGATGAGCTATGAAACTTCCTCAACTTGCACGAATATCGACCTCGTGGGTTCACTCTTGAGCTGCTCATCATGCAGATATCTTACCTGCATGACCAACACTGGTGCCTCACACAATCACGAGATGTGTACTCTCGCACTCAACAGAGACACACACTCTCTTGTCTTGTTCTTCTCGAGTCCTTGGGACTCGGGAACACCCCTGCTTTCACAGTCCGCATACCGGCAGATAAAGACTCACGGACTTTTGCCAAAACACTTCGTGACACCTACCAACAGACACTCACTCGATTCGGAAGGTTCTTTCAAACGTATGTTAAACTACAAGAGCTGACAGTCTACCGAGTGGCACTACACGACATTAATGTACCCAACCTCGACAGCTTGCCAACCACCAAAGCTCTCGTCAAGAATGCCTTCCGCGATGAGGCGCTCACGGCGGCCTTGAGGAACCCCGAACACATGTGCTGGTCATGCCATAACTGCCTCTTTGGTCTCTACGAAAACTTGTTTGTCAGAATCGAAAAGCGTGACGGCCGGATACGTGTGCCGATGTACGCTTTGATGATCCGATGGGAGACAAGGCCAATCGCGAACGCGCTTCTCTTCAGTCTTGTATCCATCGGCGCCATCTTTCTGGCCGAGTCTGCCCATATTGTCCTCGATTTGTAACAAAAGCCGGTGTAACTGCGCTTAAATCGAGGCAAATCTCATGTCTTCAAGAAGGAACAGCAGCTTAGCAGCGTCACACGAACAACGAAAAATGAGGAGGGCATCATGTACGATAGCCTCCGCGAGGACGGGGGCTAGACTGTATTTTCAAGGGGCGGGAAAGCCTAGAACAACTTCTACGCTCATGCACGTTTTACGAAGCAGAGACAGGTATTGAATCAGACGAGTAACATGGAAGGAAGATGAGGATCACTCCTTTACTGTTTAATAGAATATAGCATGTAAAGTCTTGAAGGATACGATAGAGAACACGATGAACCCATTTCGGCGTATTTTCTTTTTTGTAGATGATAGCATTTTGATCCCAAATGATAACATCTCTCCAGTCATCGACTTCATTGGCGAACGCTCTGTGAGTGTGGAGGTCCCAACAAACTGTGCTTACAATTCCTAAATCACACGCCCGTCCACGACAGCGCTACTGAATTTAGAAGATACAATGAATTGAACACAATTTATTTAAACGTACTCATAAGTGAAAAAGGGGTGAGATCCAAGCGTTGCTCTTATACATAGACACTGGCTGCTACTTTATCTATTTATAGAGCCAACATCGGCAGCACCGAGAACGATTCAGGCCAAACCCATAATTTAAGCTATCACAGAATGAAGGGGTCATGCATCATTGATTGCGTCTAGTATACATTCACCGACAGACCGAAGTGCAGAAAGCTGCTCTAGACTATATATCTTGGCTATCGCAAGGAAAGACGCATGCGACACCGAGTGGGTGTGTTGCACGCATCACCGCGGCCAACTCCGGTGGCATGCAGGGGCTTGCATCCAGAATCCTATGGGTATACTCTATTGCTAGACTACCTGTTAAAGTCATGGAGACGTCTACCATGTAAAGGAGAGCGATGATAACTCTAGGTGTAAGTTGGGAGGTTTGCAAGCTTCATCGCCAAGACAATGTGACATTTAGTCCAAGAACAGCCCCTGAGACTTTTGGTAAGCTTTGGCAACAATCGTTCTTGAATCGCTCCATCAACCTCCAGATATGTGCCAGTATCTAGATATGTCGAAGGGTGTCTGATACATGCTGCAACTGCAATGGCTAAGCCAACGCACACTCGTCACAGTTCGTCAACAATGTGTCCACGAAGTATGAATAATCTGAAGATGGAGAGGAGTAGAAGCAATCGTGACCGAATTAGTGTCAAATATCTGCTATCATAGTAACGGCGTCACTAGCTTCTCGTAAGGCTCGCAAGTACTCTGGGAACATGCTTCGGCTGATACAGCGAATTGGCTGGTTGACGAGGTGATCTCATGACCGCTGGGCGATACTTTTTATGCCAAAGGTGCTGGCAGTGACTGGAAATGTGCAGCCAGTCTCTCTAGCCTCGTTTATGTTAAGATATAAAGGGATAGCGGAACGTTTCATGAAGCTTTCAAGCAGGCACCAATGCAGCTCTGGCTCGTCTAAGTCGTTTCTCCGAGGAAGCCAAAGAACATGTTTCAAGCTCAGCGAGCATTCAAGAACGAATCTGCGTCAAACCTCAAGCGGAGGCTTTCCTCTCTGTTCGTCATCTCTAGTATTATTCGTATGTACGCTTCATCATTCACGGCCGTCTCTCATTACTTCATCACAGGCAGCTCGTCAACTCCCTCACACCTCTCCAGACCCTCTCCCACCATCTCTCCCTCATCCCCAATCCTCTTTCATCGAACAACCAAGTCCTCAACCTCTGCAAGTCCCACCAGTCCCTCTCATCCACAACTCTCCCCAAGTCCCCATCATCAAACGCAATGCCTCTCCATAGCAGCACGCCCAAGACCTGTGCCCACTTCGCCCTCCTCAAAACGTCCTCATTGCCAACCACTCTTCCAACTTCCTCCCAAAAGAGGTCTCTCAATTCTCTGGCTTCGGGGTAATATTCAAATCTACTCCTTCCACTCTCCTCATCAACAATGACATCTTCCCCGAGAACCTCCTCAAGCCCGTACATCCCCACCCCAAAAGGCAGCCACTCCGCCTCAGCCCAGTCAATGAGCCCAACCACGCCTCCGTCGCTCTTGACCATGATGTTGTCAGATACGAGATCGCCGTGGGTGACAACCCACCCAAGCCCGTCAACCTCGTCCATCTCCCTCACAACCCTCCTGACAACGCCCCTCAACTCTCCCGGCAGCCCCTTCGCCATGACATCCAACCTCCACCGCAAGCTCCCACCAATCTTCCCCTTCACCACCGCCGCCGCATCCCGCCTCCCCCTCCACGAATCCGCAAACATCCCCGCGAGATCCTTCACAACTTTTCTCCGCCTTGCCAACCTCAACCCATCATCACCAGCCCCCCTCCTCAACTCCGTAAGAGAAACACCACCGACCCGTTCAACAACATACCCAACCAACTCCCCCTCAACGACACCCAGCTCCTCCACAACCGGCACTCCAATCCTACCCCCCAGAATCTTCCTCGCCTCGCTGCACATCCCGACGTCGATACCGTGCTTCCTCGGCCTGAACTGCACCAACCTCTCATCGCCAACCTCACACCCCGAATCCCGCCTCTCCTCCCCCTTCCCCAAAGGAACAAGCAGGAGCGTATAAGAACAATACCCCTGAAACGGCGCGACCACAACCTCGCACCCAGGGAACAGCCCCCTCGCGAACTCGTGCATCCGCGGCACCGCCTCCTCCGCGCTCAACCCGCACCGCGCAAGGAACGCAGCGACCTTGCGCGTCTCATCGGCACCGACGTCAATGGCAGTCGTCATATTACGGCAGTCGCAGGTGCGCGCGCTGCATTTCGGGGTGGTGGTTCTCACTCATCAAAAGAACCAGGTGATGATGGATGAAGTGAGGTTTTTTAAGGTTTTTTTGATTCCTTTCCCTCAGCCGCGTCCCGAAAGGAGGGTGTGGTCTAACTAGGTTCACATGACACCATCAGCAATCAGCTCCAACGCCGACCGACGTCTGCAGGTTGGAAGGGTGAGTGAGGGGGGGGG
>JAKMXC010000342.1:0-64069 GCA_025328345.1 Colletotrichum sp. SAR11_59
CCCCCCCCCACCCCCCCCCCCCCCCAGTCGCTTTCTATAACGAGCACTTGTTAGTGTAAGTGGTAGTGGTAGTGGTAGTGGTAGTGGTAGTGGTAGTGGTAGTGGTAGTGGTAGTGGTAGTGGTAGTGGTAGTGGCCGTGGCAGTGGTAACGTTCGGTCCCAGGCCTGTGGTTGTCGTCTCTTTCCCGCTCTCGCTCGCTCGCTCTCTTACTTGCGCCCTATCTTGCTTGTACCTCGCCTCGGCCATGTGATGTGACCAACTCTCGTGTGCTCGGTCATCTCTCCGTCGCCGGTATTTCGTTGCATCTCGCTGAACGTCTCGCCGTTATCGTCGGCTGCTATCGCGTCTTCTGCCCTCACTCAGCCCGCGTCGCCATGAATCAATCAACCACGGCATACCAGTTGCTTTGTTTCCGTGCCAGTAACAAATCCTCACTCTCCCTCGTAGTGCGTCGCACACACATCCTATCCACATCCACATCCACATCCACATCCACTGCGTCTCTGCCCCGACCCACCGTAAGAGAAACATCCGACAAGCTAGTGTCCCCCTCAGCGCTTCAGCGGCCGCCTGTTGTAGATGACGGATCGGCCGCGAGTCCCCCGGGCAAATCGAAGAAGCGCGCCCGCAAGCCACTGGTGTTGACGGGGACTGCTGGGCCTGACACGGCTGCTAAGCAACCTGTATATCATTTTGGCATGTTTGACCGCAATCGGTGTATTCGAAAGTGCATAGTTTCTCCGGCCATCACTCAGACGGAGAAGCATCCGGGTGGACACCATCCACCGTCCCAGGCCGGCCTTTCCCGGTGTTTCCTCCTCGCCATCGGCTTCATTCATCTTCAAAACCCCTGCAACAAGTAGTATGAAGTTGTCACGTACGGGTGCTTACACAATACAAGCCAACCTGTCATGCTCCTCCCCCAGATTAACACGTCGCAAGGTGTGTTCATGTTTCGTTATCACCTTCCCCGGGCATTCCTAACTTGGCGTTGTTTCCTGCCGGCGTGAAAGCTCCACGTCTTCTAATTTACCACATACGCACGCAATTCGTCTCTCGTCTCGTCGGCTCTGCTCCGGATTCTCCTTCTCTTTGCCGTCATTTTCCAGGCACCACCCCAGATCTAGATACATGCGCTAGGCTCTACATAGGCTCAAGGGCCATGGGTGCAGTGCATGAAGCCATGAGTCTGCTAGTGTCCTATCAAGAGGCCGTGATGCAGACGTGGCTAACTCACCACGACAAAAATTGCCTCTCCTCTCCGCCTAGTCTATTGAGGTGATCACGCTTAATTAACACTTAAGCCACCCCCCTAAGTAACTAACACCTCCTACTAACTAATAGTAGGAAGTTAGCGATTTTTAGCTACTTTAAATAGCCTCAAATTAATTAATTTATAGTATATCTCTATAAAAGTTAAAACTAGATATATATAAACTTAAACGTTAGATCTACTAACTATTTATTACTTTAATACTTCTTTTTAAATACTTCTAAAGTTTTCTAAGTTTCTTTTTTTATATTTATAATATTTTATATAATTATAAAATATTTATTCTCATTAATTTTTATTATAATATATTTTATAAGTTTAAATTACTTAATTTAAAGCTTTAAAATAATAATCTCTTTATTATTTTATACTTTAGTTATATCAATAAGGTTAAAATTTTTTCTTAATTTTATTAAATACTAACTTATTTTTAATATTATTAAAACTAATATTATTTATTTTTAAGTTCTATAAGAACTTATATCTCTTTAAGTCTCTTAACCTTCTAAAAATAACTATAATAAAAGCTTAAAATAATAGAGAGGTCTTAAGTTTAATTAAATAAAATGAGGAAGTTTATAGAATATCTATAACTTCTAATTTATTAAAAAAAAACTATTGAAATATTTTTATTAGTTAATAAGTTATATCCTTAATACTTTAGAGCTTATTTTAATAATTAATAACTATAAAGCTATTTTCTAGATATAAAAGTAATAATAGAGAAAGGTTTATTTCTTAATAAATATAAAGTTAAGTAATATATTAATATTTTTAAACTTCTCTCTATAAACGAACTTAAAAAGTAAAGATATAATAATATCTAATAGTTAAGTAATATAGCTAAAATATAATAATAAGTAAACTAAATAGATATTTTTAAAGTAGTATTTATATATAAATTTATTTATAATATAGCTTTTATAGCTATTTATAATTAAAAATCTTTTAAAATAAAATCTTTTAACTTCTATTTTAATATTTAGTATAAATACTTATTTAAACTATATTATACTAGTTAAATTAGGGCTGCTAGCCTTATATTGTGAAATTTAACTAGTATTAACTGCGAAAGCTAGACTAGTCCTCTCGCCCTCTACTAACAACCTTTAGGTTATATAACTATAGGTAGTTTAGACTTAGATATTATCTTTACCTCTACGCTCCTCTAACTTTAAATATTATAACGAGCCTTAACTATCTTCCTCTAGCTGCTTCTATCTCTATTAGTCTCTTCTATCTCTTACGCTATATTTAATCTACGCCTGTCTTCTATTATCTCCTCTACTATTTAGACGTTTATGCTGCTCTACTAAGCGTAGGGGCCTTAAGGCCTCTATACTATTACGCTATTATAACGTCTTCTGCTTTACTATATAGTCTTAATAGCTCTATTATTATTAGCTATACTCTTAATATATTTACCCTTCTTAATTTACTAACGTTCTACTTAGACTACTTTAGCTATTTTAAAGAAGCTTATGAAGTAATTATAAGTATTAAGATTATTATTAATAGCTTTAACTATTTTTATATTAATCTTAAAGCTATATAACTTTATTATATTAGTCTTATTAGCTATCTTAAGTAAGTACTTCTAAGTAAATTTAAAGAGGGTTTTCTTATTAGTAAAGAGAAAATTATTAAATTTAAAGCTTTTAACTTTATTAATATTAATCTTATAGATTAAATTATCTAACGTAGTATAAGGGGCTGACCCTTAGTTTGTTCAACTTAAGGGTGCTTTAATTATAGTTATCTAAGCTAAAGAAAGGAAGTTTCTAGGATACTCCTTGTGCGGGAGAAAAATAGGTATAGGGCGTTTATTAAGCGAGTATAGTTACTAGGAGTAGAATTCCTAGTAATCTATAGTATTACTTAAACGTAATAAGTAGGTATAACTTATAATATATATCCCCCCTTTCTAACTTTTATATAAATATAGGTTTAGTAAAGGTTAAAAGTAATTAATATAAGCTAAAAATAAGCTTAGAACTTTATTAATCTAAATTACTAACTATACTATACTCTATAAGTAAATAATATAATAATATAATTTTTTATACTTAGTTTATTTTTAGTTTTTCTTTTTTTTATTAACCTATATAGTAGTAAGTTACTTAATCTTTTATATTATTATTTAACTAACTTTTCGTTATTATAGCTATATTTTTAGTATACTTTTAATCTATTTATTTTATAAATTAGTTAGATCTAAATCCCTATTAAATACTAATTTATATAGATCTAGCTACTACTTACTTAGCTTCTATAAATAACGCTTCTTATATATTATTACTTACTTTTTCCTTATTATTTTACTATAATTAACCTTATTTAGCTTACTCTCTTTAACTTTAATAAAGAAATAGAGTCTCCTCTTCTAATTAATATCAAAAGTTTACTTTCTAATTACTCTAAGTTTATTAGTTTTTTTAATAGTAAAAAGTTTATTTTTAAGGACTTTAACCTCTAAGATAACCTCTTCTATAATCTTATTTAGTCCCTTTTTACTTACTTTATTACTTAGGAGTTTACTTTTATATACTATTTAGTTATTTACTTATTACTTTTCTAACGTTCTACTAAAGCTTTTATAAGTACTAGCTTATATTTAGTAATATCTCCTTAAATAAGACTTAAGGACCTACTTATATAGTCCTTTACTTAAAGTATATATCTACTATAGCTAAAACTAAAAGACTTAGTAATATTATAGCTTACTATAA
The DNA here is from genome assembly GCA_025328345.1 of Colletotrichum sp. SAR11_59. Lineage (NCBI taxonomy): Eukaryota > Fungi > Ascomycota > Sordariomycetes > Glomerellales > Glomerellaceae > Colletotrichum > Colletotrichum sp. SAR11_59. Next base: position 4,004 of record JAKMXC010000342.1, read on the forward strand.
TATCTTTAAACGAAGTATATTAATATATTATTTTTAGTTTATTATAGAGGTTAACTATTCTTAAGTAATATTACTTACTATATCTACTATTCTAATAAAGCTATTAAGTCTACTTATATTAATATAAGTATTACTCTTCTACTACTTTAATCCTATAAAGTTAATAATCTACTAAAGTAATAAAAGTATAATCTACTACTATAAGAAGTTTACTTCTCTTAGCTATAACTATTTTATATATTATAATATTAATAAATAAGTTTTAGTAAGTCTTTATTATTTTACTACTTTAATTTAAATATTAACTTTTTATTAGTTCTTTATATAGCTTAAAGTTTACATAAAGCTTCTCTATACTATCTCTATCTAGAGCTATAAGATCTATATTAAAACTAAGGAGAAATATATTACTAAAGTTACTACTAAAACTACTACTAATATTAATACTTCTTTTATACTTTCTACTAGTTCTCTAGCTATTCCTATCCTTAATACTTTTATTACTACTTCTACTTTAATATTACTTTTAGTTAAATCTAATAAAGTTTAGTTATACTATTTTACTTAAACTTACTTAGATATAGCTAAAATCCTCTATAAAGTTTATTATAACTCTATCCTATCTCTATTTATAAATTCTAATTACTTCTTAGTTTACTAATATTACTACTACTACTTATACTAAGTAAGAGAAGTAGGGGTTTTATTTCTAGAGTTTTTATTTTACTTATTATTTACTTATTTTAAGCTTATCTTAGTTTTATTACGCTCTTCTATAGCTTTATACTATAATAAAGTCTTCTTACTTCTCTTTAACTTCTTAATTATAACTTACTTTACTACTAATTCCTTTATTCTACTCCTATTTATATATTATTATTAAGTTATAATACTATATACTAAAGGTTACTATTATTTTTATTTATTAAGCTATACTTTTCTTTAAATTTATTAACTACTTAGTTATCTTATAGGGACTATAGGAGTTCTTAAGTAAACTAGCTATAACCTATCTATTTAATAAGTAATTTATAACGTCTACTTCTACTTATATATTTCTATTATACTACTAAAATAGATTTAACTTCTTATTTATTTTCTCTATTTTTAAAAATTAGTAGTAGTTAAGGGTTATTAACTTCTTAGCTTAAGAGTAGGTTATTTATAGTATAACGTAATAAGCTAACGTAAAAATAGTTATAAACCTTACTTAGAACGTTTAACTTAACTATAGTTAGTAAGATTACTTTAGTTACTTTATACTTTAAGTATAGCTAATCTAACTTCTTATAAGGTTATTCTATATAGAAATTTATTAGTAATAACTAAACTTTATTACTTACTTTATAGCGTTCTACTAATATCCTTTTAGTATTTACTAATTACTCTATAGTTTATTAAGCTACTATAATAGTAACTTAAACTAATTTAGTAGTTAACTTTAGTTTACTAGTAAACTTATTAGTAACTAACTTATATAAATTTACTAGCTTTAATATAAGCTAAACTACTAATATTAGGTTAATATAGTATCTATAAGTAAAGAAGAATAAACTTACTCTTATTATAGCTATATTATAACTATTAATTATTAATTAAATAGATAGTAAATAAACCTCTTAGTTATCTTAAGTAAAGTTAACTATTATCTATAAAACTACTTAGATTTCTTAGTTAAAACGCTTAGTTATTCTATTTATCTATAAGTAAAAAGTAATACTTAAATACTATTTAATTTTAATAAGTATATAAAATTATCGCTAGAACTAGCTTATCTAGTTACTACCTTTATTACTAACTATTAACTTTAGTATACTATAAAACTAATAATAATAGTTTATAAAGTATTCTATATATACTTCTATATTTATAGATATTATCCTTTCTAAAGTTATTATTTTTAAAAGTCTATTAACTATTACTTAGAAGTATCTAGATCCTATCTTTACTACGTATAGGAGATCTATTATAAAGTCTATAGTAAGGTTATAATATAGCTATTTTACTACTAGTAATAGCTATAGAAACTTATATTTTATTTATTATTATATCGTTTTATAACTATAGCTATTATAGTTCTTTATAAATTAGTAGATAGTTAAAAACTACTTTAGCTAGAAGTATTACTAAGCTAAGATAGTTAGTATATTATTTTAACTAAAATAACTAGTTATTACTAAGTTATAGTACTTCTAAATTAACTACGTTTAGAGGGCGTTCTATAAGTAGTCTTTATCTATTAATCCTAGTATCTAAATTTAGTCCCTAAACGTTAATTAGTTAAAGGTATTAACGTTATACTTAGCGATTTATAGTTTTAGGTCTAATTAAGAAGGGAAACTTTAGTCTCCTCTTTTTACTATAGAGTAAGCTTTTTAGTACTAATTATTACTTACTTACGTTTTATTCTAAGTATATTAGAGTATTAGGTTTTTAAATACTATTATTTTAAAGGCTTTTATAAGTATTAACCTATATATTTTCCTTAAAGTAGAGTTAGAGATTATTTATATTACCTTTCCCTTTTTTTATTTATCCTCTTAACCTTTTAGGGTATCTTATTTATAGTATAAAAGTATATTAAGTATAGCTATAAAGTAGCTTAGTTAGTACTCTAAGAAGAAGTTATATCTTAATAGCTATTTAGCTTAATAGCTTTAGCGTTTTATTAAATACTACTTTTATATAAAGTATTTAAAACCTTTATAGTTAGTTAAGACCTTAAATCTAAAGTAGTTTCTTAACTCTACGTCCTATATACTTAGGTATATAATAACTACTAATAGCTCTTTATTATAGATTAAGTAGTTATATTAAACTAGAGTTAGTTTCTATAAGTAGAAAGTAATAAAGTACTATTATCCTTATAAGTTTTCTTAAGTTAATACTCTTTTTAGTATAAACCTTAAGTAGTCTATTTTAATAGTTATTAAAGCTTATAAGTTAAAATAGTATAAGATTAAAGTAGTTAGAAAATAGCATTTAAACGTCTAAAATATATCTTCTTATTCTTTACTTTAAATAAATAAGACTTCTTTTTTTATAAAGAAAGTAAGAGGCTCTATAACCTCTAAGTACTCTAATATAAATATTTAGTAATAGTTAGTAAACTTAAAGAAACTTTATAACTTTTTTATAGAAGTAGGCGCTTCTTATTTAATAATTACTTATACTTTCTCTATATTATAAGTAATATTTTTACTTATTTTTAGGATAAACTCTATATACTTTACTATTTTTATAAAGAACTTATACTTTACTAAGTTAAAGTTAAGGCTAGCTTTTTTAAGTATTTAAAAGACTTTATAAACCTTCTATTTATAGTTTATTTAGGAGCTACTACTATAGACTAATATATTATTAATATAAGCTATTGTAAAGTTATTAAGGAACTCCTAGAGTATACTATTAATATATTATTAGAATATTACTAAAGCTCTACTTAGCTTAAATAAGTAAACTAGCTACTTAAAGAACCTATATTATATATAAAAAGTAATCTTCTCTTAATACCTTTCTACTATATAAATCTTATAGAAAGCTACTATAATATTTAGTTTAGTATACTATTTTACTAAACTAACTCTCTAGAAAGTTTTTTATATTAAAAATAGGGGGTAATAGTCTTATTTTATAATTATATTTAACGCTTAATAATTATAATAAAACTATAATCTTCTATTTAGTTTTTAGATAAAGAGGATAAGTATATTAATAGGTAACTTACTAACTTAAATAAACCTTTTATTAAGGAAGTTAATAAGTATCTTTTTAAGTATTAATAGCTCTTCCCTTAATATATTATAGAGAGGGCTTTAGAATAAAGGTACTTTTTAGCTAGAAGTATTATATTTAAAGTAGATTTTATAGTTTATATTAAAGCGACTTAGGAGTAAAAGATATAATTTAATAAGCTTAAAAAGCTTTATAAACTTATTATAAATATATTATAATAGTCTCTTAGAATAATCCTCTAGTTTCTTTATTTTAAACGCTTTTTTAATATTTTTTAAGTTTATAGCTTATATCCTTACTACTACTACTAATAACTAGCTTCTATTAACTCTTTAGTAGATTATTATAAATAAAGTAGTATTTAGCTAGTAGGTTTCCTAAATTTCTCTTACTCTTTAGAGCTCTTCTTATCTTTATAAAGTAATAAAAACCTCTACTTTCCTATAGAATACCTATTTCTCTACTACGTTATATATAATATTATTTTATTCTATTTATAGTTTTCCTAGAAAAAGGTTAATATCTAGCCCTTCTACTATATAGGTAAAAAGTTACTATATATAGCCTCTAATTTCAAAGTATAGTATAGCTACTCTTTTTATAATAGTTTAAGCTAAATTATTAGTAAAGCTTTATAATTATTATACTTAATAGTTAATATATAGTAAATAGAAGTAGTAGGTATACTAGTAATCTACTATTATATAGATATTATAACTATAATCTATTAAAGCGTTAATAGGAATACTTTTATTAACTCTAACTACTAATATTATAGAAAGCTTATTTATACTACGTTCTAACTAAAATAGTTCCTAGTTAGCTTACTCTTCTTCTATTATCTTTAATACTTAATTTTATATTAAGGTTATTTATTTCCTAAATTAGAAATATCTTTTTCTTTTTTAGTCTCCTCTAAGTTTAAGTATACTATTTCTTTAGTAGCTTTTACTACTTTAAGACTATTTTTTAACTTCTTAGCTTTTTAATAGTCTTTTTATAAGTAACTAACCTAGTTATATTTAAAATAATAATATATTTCCCTATTAAAACCTTTAATTATTCTTTTACGTAAAGTATATACTAACCTTATTATCTTAATATCTCTATCTATATCTACTTTTAACTATAATAACCTTATTCTAAAAATAATAAGCTAGTATAAAACGTTATAAATATAGTATAACCCCTCTAGTTTCTAGGTAATATCTTATATAAAGCTTATATACTTAGTATACTTATAAGGAGTTAAGTAGTTAACTAGATAATTAAAAAGCTTATATAATAATACTTTATATAAGTAGTTAATCTAAATACTATTTAGTTAAGTTATACTACTTATTTCTACGATAGTATATTTAAAGTAGGGAAGGAATAAAGCGAAGGCTTTATTATACTTTATTTTAAGCTTTAATAGTTTTCTAAGAACTTTATTTTCTATATTTAGGTTACTATAAGTATAGTCTAAGTATACTAAGAAAGCGTCTAGCTTAAATAAGTTATTACTACCTTTAGAGCTATAGAAAGCTATAACTACTAATTAGACTTTAGGTTCTAAGTAGGAGTTAATTAAGTATTATACTTCTTAGTTACTTAGGTAGAAAGCTTAATCTATCTTAATCTTATTATATATCTATTACGCTTATATAGTATACTTATTATAGCTTCCTCTAAACTTAGGGAGGTTAGGGAGGGACTTTAAATACTAAATACTACTTATTTCCTAGATAATATCTAGTTTTAAGAGTAGTAATATTAGTAGTAGTACTAGTAGAGTTACTATAAAGTTTAGTGTTACTACTACTAAAGTATTATTAACTATAATAGTTTACGTTAGATCTATAGCTAGTTTATTATTAACCTACTATAGAACTATTAAGTTATTAAGTTAATTACTAAGCTTATTAATAGTTATATAGATTACTTTAAATATTTCTTTATTTACTAGCGTTAGTTTTAGGCTAGTTACTTCTAGCCTAGTTAGCTTTATTTTCTATTTACTATCTATTACGCTATACAACTAATAAAGTAAGCGTTTAAAAAGAACTTAGATATATAAAGGGCTAACCTTTAGTTTATTTAACTTAAGGGTGCTTTAATTATAGTAATCTAAGCTAAAGAAAGGAAGTTTCTAGGATACTCTTTATATAGGAGAAAAATAAGTATAAGGTGCTTATCAAGTAAGTGTAGTTACTAGGGGTAGAATTCCTAGTAGTCTATAGTATTACCTAGACGTAATAAGTGGGCGTAGCCTGTAATATGTAGCTTTACTTAGCTTATATAGAGTTATAATAAGTAGGAAAAATAGGAAAGTTATTAAAGTTACTATATATATAGGAGGATATAAAGAATAAGCTTAAGGCTTTATTTAAATAATTAAGTTATTATACTATAGCTATAAGAACCCTTTTAGCTATAGTAGTAAAGGGTTATACTATTAAGTTTACACCCTTAAGTATAGGTTTAAGCTATCGCTAGGCTCTAGCTACTATAAGTGCTGTTAGCGTTCTAATAACGCCTTTGCGACGTTACAAACGACGTTCTTATGACGTTATGAACGACGCTCTCGCTAGTATGTTTTGCTGCTCTGCCGCCTGCCTGCCTGCCTACCTACCCTCTTCTGTACAGCTAGGGATAAGTTAAGCTAAGCGTTAACAACTAGTTATACTAAGATTTATTTACTTTATTAAGATTAGGTATAAGTTAAAGTGCTACTATTAGGTTTTAGTACTATAAAGAAAGTATAGAGTGAACTATAATACCTACTTATATAGGTTAACTAGACTGCTAACATACTAGTTAAATTAGATATAAAATCAATATAAAGTACTATATATTAAATTTTTTAATATTCTTAAGGAATTATTACTATTAGATAGTTTTACTTTTTAAGATAATAAGTAGTAAGAAGTATTTACTATTAACATATAACATCTTATATAATAATAATAATATTTATAAGAATACTTACTTACTTAAATATTCTATATAAAATAAACTAATAGACTTTAAGGTATAAAACCTTATATAAAAATGCTCTATTTATTATAATCTATAACTATAATATTAATTATGTAATATGTATATTTACGTAAGTACCTTATATAATTAGTAGTTTAGCAGGTTACATTTTAAGTTATCTTTCCCCTCACTTTTCCCTACCCTAGGGAATAACCTACGAATAATATTAATAGGAATTATTTTAATATATCTCTTCCCTTATTCTTATCTATATAATTAAATACCTATAAATGCTTAGGATTATCACTTTTTATCATAACTTAACCCTATCTATAACCCTATACTATATAGGCGTATATACTACGCCCCTGAATACGCTTATACCTGTGTTAATATTTACTATTAGTTAAAATATACTTAATAATAAATATCTAAGTATAAAATTCTAAGTTTTAAATAAATATAGAAAGTTTATTAAATAACCTTAATATTAATCTATTATATTAAACTCTTTTTATAATTTCTATTTTATTTATATTTTAATAGTAATTTATAGAGATATATCTTATAACTAAGAGATCTACAATATTAAATAGATTATTAATAATATTAATAGTAATACTTTTAATATATTTAAAGTTAATTTTCTATAAGTTTATTATTTTTATAGATAAATTATAATATAAGAAGCTCTTAATTTACTTTTTAGTAAGTACTAAGTATTATTAGTAATATAGATAATCTTCTAAGCTATTTGTTTCAACTATATATAAGTAAGTATAAAATTTAGCTAGCTTTATATAGTTATTTAACAAACTAAGTAAATTTTCTAAATAAATAAAAGCTTTTATTAACTAAAATAAGTTTCTTAATAGCTTATAAAGCTCTTAAAGTAGTTATATAAAGTAGTATAAAGTATATCATACTAATTAGTAGTAATACTAATAATCTAACTACTATTAATATTAGTAACTATATTTTAAAGGTCTTAGAGGGTATAAGAATATATTCTAAATTAATTAGTTATTTTTTTTTAGAATATTACTAATTTTTTTTAGTTATATTATTAATAATAGTATAAATTAAGTAGTAGTATTAAATGGTGAAAAAATGATATTACTTTAGGTATTAGTTAATATAGGGTATTAGTTACTTAGGGGGGTGGTTTATACTCCCAGACCATACGCTAGCACTACCGTCAATGGATCAGCAATTACACATGCCATGCCACGAATATGCCACCAGTCTCGTACTTAGCGAAAAGCCAGTATTCTTTCAACTTTCCGATCGCGGCATAACGCCATGTGACAATGATGCGGCAGTCCAAGAGCCACACAGACTCGTCCTCGGCCTGCTGTGATGCCGTGCCGCTTTTTGCCGGACGCACATCCATATTTCAGTAGGTGCCGTTGTTGCAATCCCGTCCCAATGCCCTCGAAGTACGAACCGTGATTGATCTATGGTGTTCCCGTCTCGGTTTTACTGTAGTTCCGCTCTCAGGGTTTCAACAATCCCTTCTTGCGTTGTTAGATGTAATAACCTCATTTCGCAACATGTTGCTTATCGTTCAGCATGTAGCATTCAATAACCGGCAGGGCCCTGCCGTTTCCAAGTTAATACAGTCCATGCACTGCGAGGGAGGCAGGAGCCCTTGTGCAGCATGATCTTCAGCCGCTTACCGAAAGCAGCAAGTGACAGTTATTAGCCCTCCACGGGTCCTAATCTCTACTGGTGTCTTAGTTCGTCAAGCCACCGTTGCTTTGCGGTGCCGTCCACCAAATCACATCACACTTCCCGCCTTCCTTCAGTTGTGAATTAGCTTGGCGATCTTCAGGAAATCGCGGAGGGTTGGGTTTCCTCTCCATGAGCCAGCCTCTCCGTCTTCTTCTTCATCAGACCCTGCGAGCCAGCACGCTTGCTAGGAAGTGCCCACAGATCTGTCATGAGACGACATAGAGACACGGCAGTTGAGGGATCGCCCATACGATGACCGCGTGTTGTAATATACAGTATTCGGATATGGCAAATCACCTGAGCCAGATGTGCCGGGGTCAAGTTATGATGGGGAAAGAGGCCCGGGAAGGAAGTTGGGGGCTAACCAGGGGCACCCCCATTAAACTGGCTCTTGAGAGCAGCGGAAGTAACGCTGAGCCTCAAAGGTCAGAGTGTCTACGGATACTGCATATCCCCTCCTTGCCCCCTGGCCCCAGCATGTGTACAGCCGAGGGTATGGGGAGAGACCAAAAGAGAAAAAAAAAAAAAAGAAGGATTAGAGTTACGGCCGCCGCGGCGATTCATCCGAATCATGGTATCAGCAGCGGCCAAGTCGGAGATCAGAGTGGAACCTCGGATGTGAACAAAGTTGACGAGACCAACGATGAGATGGGGAGTGACAGTTGTTTGTGACGGGTCAAGATGATTTGAGACGTTCTGTCCACAGACAAAATGACGGCATTTGCAAGGGGAAAAAAGGTAACGGAAAGCTTCGAGAAGGTGTTGTGGCCGGAGCTCTGTCTCACGGGCTCAGCATGAACATGTACCATGAAATCATGGTCGTTACATCATCGGACGAAGGAGATGGGTCCCTCACATCATGGTCTGCGGGTATGACATACGGTTCGCGGAGATTTGTGTGGAAGCGACAGGTTAGAACCACTGCCGTCGCGGGGTTCATTGCATCGGCTCTACGAACCATCTGGTCTTTCTCTGTCCCTCCCTCCCCCTCTCTCCCTCTCTCTCACTAAAAGAAACCGACAGATCACCCCCGGCCGTCTGCGGTCGGAATATACGTACGCAAGGACTTGGCAAGGGTTTGCGGTGATAGCATAGGGCAGTGACGATGATGTAGGGTCGGACGCAGACGGAGGGTAGTATCTGGGTTCAGCCACTCTTTGGGCAGGAAAGACGACACTCATCAGCGGTGGTGGCGGCGGGCGTCGGCGCTTAACAGAAAGGGGGACAACTGCATTGGTGTGGTATCGTTGGTCGCAAACAAGGAGCGAATATGACAGAAGATGTGGCTGGTGAGACCGACATCCACCTCTAGACTTGATACAACACATAACCTGTTAAACGACGATCGTTCGGACTGGCATGTTACTAGTCCGCATACATCGCAGTACACACGCCGTGGCAACTTCATGCCACATCAAACCCGGCTCGTTCTCCACGCACCTAATGAGAATAATGATTGTGCGAGTAGTAAACACAGTAAACAAGCAAAGTCCAAAGACCGCCCAAACCTATAGAGGCTTTATTAGGCCCTGATCTTCTCGTTACCAGTCGCCAGTAATCAGTCGCTAGATCACATCAGCAGAGCATAAAAAAACTAAAAAATACTTTTTTAATAATACTTTACTTAATTTAGTAGGGAAAATTAGGTAATTAGTATACTTAAATTATTACTAAAGTTATATAAAGTCTTTAAATAAAACCTTAGTTAAGATAAGTTATAAGAGGAATAGTATTAATAAAAAGTTAGTTTTCTACTATTAATTCTAACTATAGAGAAATAAGCTTTTTATTATTAGTATTAGTAACTAAAAATTATTTAATCTTTTATTATTAAATATACTAAAATAAATAATTATTAATAAGTATTTATTACTTTTATTATTATTACTATTACTTTTACTACTATAGTATATATTAATAACTTTTTATATTAAAATTAATAAGGATTAAGGTTTAATTTAATCTATAAAAAGTAGCTTTATTATTACTACTAAGTATATTTAATTAGTACTCTATAGTAGTAAAACCTATTTTAAAAATATCCTCTACTTTAATAAGTATAACTTTAAATACTTAATAATATAGCTATAAATTAGTAACTACTTCTAAAATGTTAACACAGGTATAAGCGTATTCAGGGGCGTAGTATATAAGCCTATATAGTATAGGGTTATAGATAGGGTTAAGTTATAATAAAATGTGATAATCCTAAGCATTTATAGGCATTTAATAGTATAGATAATAATAAGGGAAGAGATATATTATGATAATTCCTATTAATATTATTCGTAGGTTATTCCCTAGGGTAGGGAAAAGTAAGGGGAAAGATAACCTGAAACGTAACCTACTAAACTGCTAATTACATAAAGTGCTTACGTAACTATACGTATTACATAATTAATATTATAGTTATAGGTTATAATAAATAGAGCATTTTTATATAAGGTTTTATACCTTAAAGTCTATTAGTTTATTTTATATAGAATATTTAAGTAAGTAAAGTATTATTATAAGTATTATTATTATTATATAAGATGTTATATGTTAACATAAAATACTTAATATTAGATAGTTAAGTAGAAGTTAATAATCTTTTTATTTATAATAATATATAGGGTATTATAATATTAAGCTACTTATTTCTTCTTTATTACTTAAAGTTTAATATCTTACTTAATAGAATAGTTTCTTATAACTATAGTTATACTTTACTAAGAAATTATATAGTAACTTAATTAGATATATATCTTATTAAATATTAAACCTAAAAAGAAGTATATCTTATTAATAAGTTATATTAATATAATTAATAGTACTCTTATTAAAGTTTATATACTTCTAGCTTAATAGAAGAGATTTTTTAACTATAAAAGTAAGGTCTCTTAAAATATACTTACTACTATATAGTTTAATAATATATAGTTTAATAATATATATATATATATCTTAGTAAGTATAGAAGGATTACTTAATAATATAGTTTTAATATAGTAAGTAGTTAGTAGAAACTTTAAAATACTATAAAATAGGTTTTACTTTAAAGATATTAAGTTTACTTATAAAAGAGGTATTTTAATACTTTATTTTAGTAAGAGGTATTATATTAATAAGATATAAAAACTAAGTAAAGCTAAGAATAAGAAAAACTTATATAATTAATACTATATAAACTAGTAAGTAATTATTAAGTATACTTTTAGTTAAATAAAGTAGTTATAGAAGATCTTATAGTTATTACTACTTAAGTATAGCTTTATTAAGTAGATAAAAATTATATATATAGTAATAACGTTATATAACTTTATATAATTAGAAATATAAGAAGAAGAGTTAATAGAGTAATAAGAAGTAGCTATAAAGAAAGTAAAGTAATAAGTAGATTAGAAAGTTAATATATAGCTAAATAAGATATTAAGAGATAATATTATTTATAAAGTATAGTAGTATTATAATATTTACTTTAATAATAAGTAGTTTTATAAGAAAAATATTTTTTTAATATAGTAAATATAGCTAAATTATTAATACTTCTACTCTTTAGCTATAATATTAATCTTATATAAAAAAGCTTCTTTACTATATACTAACTTAATACTTATCTAAATTACTACTTCTTTTAATAATACTATTAAAAAATAACTTATCTTAGCTACTACTTAAAGACCTAACTTCTCCATAAATAACTCTTAGAAATTATTTATTATAAACTCTATATTATTAATATTAATATCTTATAGTATTACTATATTTATTTTAATAATACTTAAGAAACTTTACTTAATATTACTACTAATATTATTAATAATTTAATATTATTACTTAACTAAGTATAAGAGTTTCTTTATAGCTTAAAGTATAAACTTAATATTAGTAAATAAAGTTATTAATTCTCTTTTCTTTTTACTTTATAACTTTTATAGTTCTAACTCTTTTTTAGCTTCCCCTTTAGAGATCTTAAATATAGTATTATTTACTTATACTACTTTAATAATATACTTACTACTTAATACTTTATTAAGCTAGAAAGTTACTATATTATCTATAAATAGAAACCCTTTCTATTATATAGCTTTAAGGTATAGATATCTCTTTATAAATACCTCTTAACTCTTATCCTTAATAAAGATCTTACTTATCTTATTATTATACTTAATACTTAATTAAAGTAGAGTTTTTATTTTATAGTAGTTAATAAGTAATAATTTAAATTTATTAATTAGAGTTATAGTTTTATATATCTTTATAAACTTTACTATTATTACTAGTTTAATATTATCTATCGCTTTAGTAAGTATAAGTAGCTATATATTAATTAATATACCTTTATTAACTTATATCTAATAGAAACTAATAAAGTACTATATAGCTTTATATAGTTAAGTTACTTTTATTAGTTTTAGTAAGAGGGTTTAAGAGGACTAGATACTTTAAATTAATATTAGCGTTAATTATAAGGATATCTATAAACTAGTAGAGGTAGTTTAGCTAAATAAAAAGCTTCTCTTATTAATTATATATAAACTTAGTATAATATATATAATCTTATTAGTATTATTAGTAGCTATAAAACTTAAAAACCTTATAAATAGAGTTTTATTAGTTATAGTTATTTAGTAAAGAAATAGAGGAAAAGGTATATAAGAGTTAATAAAACCCTATCTATTTAAGTATCTCTTTAATCTATCTATACTAACTAGCTATTACTATTAATAGTTATATTTATAGTAAATTAATAGAAGAAAGAGGTAGTTAGACGATATTACTACGCTTAACGTAGTAGTATAATAGGTAGTTAACGCTATAGTTACTTAGGTAGCTGAAGTCCCTTTTGCCTTAGTTACTAGCGACTAGTAACGAGAAGATCAGGGCCTTAGGCCCTTCATTGAGATTGAAATGCATGGCAGAGGGGAAAGGAGCGTAGCCAGCCGTTTCCCTTTCTTGCGCGACTCAAATGTAGATTGCCGTACTATTAGCGGAGGGTTGCATCTGTATCCGTAGTTGCAGTTGCAGTAGCAGTTGCAGTCGTCCGAATGCAATAAACCGTCGATCATTACAACGAGGCCAATGACAGACTGCAAGATAAGCAAAGACATTCGAGGAACGCGGAGAAAAAGGTTAGTAGGGTATTTGCTTCCTGGGTCTGGTTGGCATACTGGTTGCTGCGTTGATCAGCCCGAGACAAGACGACAATGAACCTGGCACGATGGATGGTCATCTACCTGTTTTCGGAGACCGTGTACGAAATAGTTTGGGCTTGATTCAATCTTGGCGTCCAAGTCTCTTTGGCTGATTCTATGCAAGCACTTGCATAGTCCGTATCAAGGCCAATCTGTACCCCACATTGTGCCGCTATGATTGCGATGTTAGGTGCAATTATGGTGGTCAACGTTGGCGGGGTTTCCCCGCCACACAGCTCACCTCAGGTTAACAAAACAGTCAGCCTACTGTGGCTGTAACCACGTGTACGAGCTAGGGCCTTGATCATGCCATCTGCCGACCGTTTGCGACGAGGCTTGCCACGGTCGGACAGTCACGTTTCGTGGACATGTTGCGGTGATGGATGGATGCAAGCTGGCCTTGTTTGTGGCGGACAATGAATGAATGCAATGCCAGGGTCCAGAGATGGCTGGAGTCGGGAATTGCTTCACGACGCCAGATTGAGATGAGAATGTGGTCAAGTTTCTGCGGGCGCTGAGCACAGTCCTTGGCGCGGGCGACGGGATCTGCTGGAACACAGATGGATGGCGAAGTGAGGTAAGCATGGAGGGCTACCCGATGGCAGGCATGCTGTGTGCATCCGTAGGACCGCTTCATTGCGTATAATCTTGGGTACAGGTATGTATGGCAAAGCGCTCGGCGAGGTTCAAGCGTCGACGTTGAGGTATGTTGTGCATGTCGATTGCCCAGGCCATGCATGCAAATGGCTGCATGGTGTTTCGCTGCAGTCGTGGACGGGATGCGGCGCAGGCCAACGGCGATTCCGTACCTAAGGTAGGTAAGGTAGTTAGCTACCCAGACCTACCTAGGTAAGACGACCTTGGGCGGGTTCCACGTTTACAAGCGTCACCCGGCCCGTCACCTTGGGGCTTCTGGTTCAGACTGCGTGTCGGAAGGGCTCTTGACGCGATTCCGGGTTTGACTGAGCCTGCCCGAGTCTCAACGACGACGACTACGACGACGACGACGACAGCAGAAGGTCGGCTTGATTCTACCTAGGTAAGCAAGCAAACGGATCGGTGTGCGGGACTGGGCTCCCTCAGCCGATCAACAAACGCTGTTTAGAGGGGCCGTAAGCTGCACCGCACCATCGGATTCACAGACGCAGAAATGCCAAAGTGAAAATTGGAGTGGCCGAGTCCAGGCCATGACCATCAGAGCCTTTGCGCCAAGGATGGCCAGCCGGACAACGACCGACGGAAGGGATGTAGTATCTATCTACTATAGTATCCATGTATGTATCGTATGTAAAAAGAAAGAAAAAAGACATACTTGCTGCTCTGCTTGGCATCGCCGTGGTCCGAAGGAGGAACACGTAAAGAATCTTCCATGCATCCGCCCGTCAGGGCCCGTCAGCAACACGAGTCCCGCCTGTCGGGTTTGAGGGGGGGAACAGACCTGAGTGGATGGGTGCCACGGGTGGAAGGCTTCCATGCTTCTGGAACCCTGCCCCTCTCGGTCTAGTGCGGAACCCATGTCCTGCGGCCTCGCGCTCAGCTGCCTCCCACTACCCTTCTCTGGAGCGGCCAGGCACTCCCTGCTGGGACGGTGGGTGGCTGCGGGTACCTATAGAACACAACTTCACTGACGCAGCGCCAAACACTCGCGCGCACACTCAGCCCACTCTCACGCCCATGACCACGACCACGACCACGACCACCACCTCCTCCGACTGACCAAGGGAACGGCAACATGGACCAGGAGTTGTGGGCAAGACGAGCCATGCAGTGCAGTCACTCGTTGCCGCTCAGACGGGGAAATCCCTGAGTGATGCATCCAGACCAGGGCCCAGCGACGACGACCACGGTCACCACTTTGGAAATTTCCCGTAGCGCCCACGGCCTCGCCGGGAACCCGAATCTGGGACCGCGCCACGTTGCGCTCTCACCTCACCCTCGCAATATCCGCATCCGCCCGCGCGGTTCAGCATTCCGATTCAGTGCATCACACGAGCAAAATCTGTTCATGCCATGTTTGCCATGCTGGATGTGAGGGCTTCTCAGGGATGCCCGACCGATGATGATGGACGGGCCCGCGACAAGTAACATTTGCCCAAGCAGAATATTCTGCCTCTGACAGCGACCATTCTGACTCTTCATCTCAAGCCATCCCTTCAGAAAAAGGTCCTGCCTGCCGCAGATTTGGCCAATCAAATCCTGTATTCCTCGCGCATTGACTCTAAGGTAATGCTCCCGCCGCTTACCTGAGTTGATAGTCAGCGTATCATTGTCGTCCAACGCCGTCTTGTCGTCCAACAGTCGCAGCCCGCGCGACTCGCCAACACCGCACCGTTGCCCGTCCGTCGCTTGTTGACCTCACTTTCGTCTCCATTCCCATCCGCTTTCCCCCACTTTCAACCTGAATTTTTCTGAACAACTGTCAGTTGTTGCCGCCGCTAGAATGCGTCGTCGTTTCGTGGACCGAATCCCTCGGCTCGGTTGACAAGGTTCACCTCAGTCGAGTGTTGGTTGTGGTCCTCGGCCCGCCCGCCTCCGACGATAACCTCATCACGCGGGCGCGGACCACCCATTGCGCAGACTCCATCTGCGCCCTGGCCTGTCCTCCCAATCTTTCCCACGCCGGGTTGGGACGGAGAAGTATATTCAACACGATCTGCAGTAACATCAAGCAGATCCCCCCTCATGCGCATCCCCAGAGATCCGCCTTTCTTCCGTCCCTCTCCGTACTTGATCCTGTCTCGAGAGAATAGCTGTCAATAACTACGAACATCTGTCCAAGACGTGAAAAACAACATCTTCCCTCTCCGGCGCGGAGTGGCCGCCGCGCAACACTCCACCAGCTGCCCTTGCCGTGCCTCCCGATGGCCCCCTTTTTTTCTTCTTGTTTTTTTTTTTGGTCCCTCCTTCTTTCTCCCCTCTCGGCCACTCCCTTCTTCCCGTTCCGCGGCTCTCATCTCTGACTTACATGTCGCCACCTCGGGAGCGCCAAACGCTTCAACAATGCACCTGCCTGAGTCGCTGAATCTGCGGAACCCGAGCCCACCTCTTCCCGCCTCTTGGCAGCTGCCTCGACTTGTGTCAAGGCGGCCGACGGAACATCTGAACCCTGGGCAGATCGTGGGTCACGCTTGGCGAACACGACGGAATTCTCTTGCGGCCAGCCCATGGTCCGTCCCAATGAGCCCAGCTCGTTGAGGGACAGCGTTGCAGCCGTTGGTCGCGCAGAGATTTATTGGTCGTCGCTTGGCTTCCGCACCTGAAACCGCCTGCCCTGCTAACAAACACACCCAATCTCTGTTGCATTCGTCGGCTCGAAGCCGTCTCAAGTGGTCCAGTATTTGCCAGCCGAGCTTTTGCGTCCCGTTCAATGCTCGAGCTTCCATGGATTGTGTATGGTGAACGAGGTGGGAGGGGACCGTAGAGAGCATTGGTTATCTGTATCGGCGGCATTAGTTCGTTTGTCCATCATTCACGTGATCCAGGACGGTTATAACCAAGCAACTGATCAAATATGACCTTCAGTCCGCTACAGGCGAGGGTGGAATGCGAAAGGCCATGAAATTCGATTTGAAACATTGCAGGAGAAACCTGAGTCGGTTTCTATGTGGTATCCCAAGAACTCCAAGCAGCTTTTTCAACGCCATTTGACCTGTCCCTTCGACCAACTTGTCAGAAGCAAAAAGACGGCACCCCCACGTCGCTCCTCGTCATTTCCATCTTCTTTCTACCCGTCCGTTTGACGACACAACAGTTTGGTCCTCAACACATTCAAAATATTGACCACCCCTCCATCCAGTCCAGTCAAATGACCGGGACTCTAAACCCCGTTAGTAAGAACTCAGAGGTCGGCTAGATCAAAGTCGCCCTTGAACCCTTTGTTCAATAGCATCGCTGCGATTCTCCGGCGCTGAAGTGGTAACTCATCCTTCGAGTATGCGTCGATGGCGTTGAGGCCCAACGCCAAACATATGCCATTGGTGATGGTGAACACGCCGCAGTCGTACCCGTTGTCTTGCTCTGGCGCCTCGTGCTTAACAACGCGCCACTCGTCTGCCTTGAAGTCGTCTCCAAGAACCGCCTGCACCCATGCTAGACCTCTCTTGGTATGTGTCGATGTGCCTCGCGGGTTGAGTGAATCCATGTGTGAAACTGTTCGCTTTTGTGGACGAACAACCAGCAATGTCCAATGATTGCCGCTGCAGATGGGCATGAGGATCGTCTCAAGGCTGAGAAAAGTAGCCTTCGTAACCCCGTACCGTCGCAGCGCCCTTTCAGTATTCTGAACACCGTTGTCCACTAATCTCTTATAGAAGAATGAGTTCATGGCGAGGCACACCCTCTTCGTCGACTTGACATCGGTTGCGCCTGCCGCTTCATTGACATATCGATCCAGCCACAGCAGCGAGCCGTTGACGATCTCGTCGTTAAGCCATTCGGTTTCCGGAACGACCTTCAGGAAGTCGTGTCGCCTGAGTTCCACATTTTCGGCCGTTTTAGCGAGCACCTGCTGGGGGTCTGCATGAATACTGTCTTGCACTTTTGCCGCCCATTCTATCGACAGCGACTTGACTAATCGCTCCTTGGGGACGCGAAGGCCTCCCGTTCGTCGCAGCCTTTCTTCCTCCGCCTCCTTGGCTTTTCTGCGTTCCTCGGCACGTCGTTGTGCTTCGCCCTCATCAAGCATCAACTGCAAGGCAGCGCTCAGGTCATCTAATTCTCCTTCCTTATCATCCGAAATTCTCAACCCAGCCAATGTTGGCGGGCTCGGCGATCTTGTAGGAACTCTTGGGGGCTCGCTGTCATCTGAGAGAGCTCTCAACTTGTGGCCTCTGATGGACGAGTTTAGATGTTGCACAAGCCTGGGCCTATATCTAGCCATGGTATTTTCGCTTTCGGTGTCTTCGGAAGTGTTGTCTGACTCCGCTTCAGTCTCTGGATCCTGGGTTGTGACCTCAGACCTTCGACTGTCGGGTGATCCGTCAGTCTGTGTCCCACCGAGGGAACTCTCGGCTTCATCCTTTCGAACTTGAGAGCCTATGCTTGGTTCGGCGCGAGAGCGAAAGAACTTGGAGAGGAAGCCAGTGGGTTTGCTTGGAGACGGCAAGGATTGCTTCGATGGGGAAGAGAAGTGCACTCTCTTCAATCCTCGCGATTTCTGTAAGCGCTTCAATGCTGGTGACGACTTGTCTCTCTTGGAGATTGGGCTTATGATCCCCTTGGGTACAGGATCCTCAGAAGTCCCTTCAATCGTCGTTTGCGTGTGCAAAGGCTTTCCTTTCGTTTCCATCTCGGCAAGGTGCTCTCGAATGTAAGCGTAGGTATCCGTTTCCGTAACCGGCATAAATGCCTTTGGCGGGTTTCCCCTCGATTGCCGCTCCTCAGAATCAACCACAATGTTACTCGCCTCCGAGACTGCCGGCTCCTTCTTCCGTGTATCTGGAAAGTTGCTGGGGAAACTGCCAGGCATGACACAATCCGTAGAGTCGACGCCGAAACTATCGCGCCCTCGAAAGAACTTCATCATCTTGCCAACAAAGCCGGCTTTGTGAACTAGCCCAGGCATTGGTTTCTGCGTTACGATGGCATTCAAGTCAGCGCTGACCCCTTTGATGACCCTTGGTGTAACCCCTGCCTCGATTAAAGACGAGGCACATTCATCGGGTAAGTCGTCGAGAAATAGCTTTGCTGCTGAGATGGCGAGGTACTCATCCGGGTTTGTTGCGTAGTCCATTGTCGGTTGCGGAAGCCTTGACATCTCCTTCAACCTAACCAAGAACGTATGGGAGTAAATATGCTCAAGAATCGCCGCAGTCTGCTGAAGAGCCCTCAGATTAGCGCTTAGAGCGAAAAGTCGTCGGGAGCGGGGTTCGTCATCCGGTCGAGAGCTAGGTGAGCTGGTTCTCTCTCCCGCTTGGCCTTTCTGGATACGGCGATCGATATCTCTTAACGCTCGTACGAGCAGAGCAACTTGATGCCAATTCGCCGTTCTTGTCGATTCGTCAACCCAAACAAGGTTTGTCTTTGGAGATTGCGGTTCAGCCCCTCGCTGCTCCTCTCGTGAGCTTTCGTTGCTAGCTGAGTCCGTATGAGATTCCAGTTTTATCCGTTTGGTGGTGATGCTGCCACTCTGTTCGTCGCGGGAGTGAAGCTCGACTGCATTATAGTTGCGGGGATAAACTAAGCACGGGTCAGACTCCAGTACGAGCAATAGTCTTGATCGGCAGCGTACCGTAGCCAGCAACGCTGTTGGAAACTTTGGTGACTGCACCGCGAACTGATGTCATGGTATCAAGCAGCCAAGCCGTATGGTCATTGGCTCTCTGCGCTTTGTCAACCACTGTCCACGGGCTGAAGGTGGAGGAGTGACCAACGCCCTGCTTGATAGGGTCCAGGGGACTTTGTCGATTGGCTGAGTCCTCCTCAAATTGGGCCTGGTCGGCAATGCCTGCGATCAAATCCCACTCGGAGTTTTGAGCCCGGCGCTTGCGCGACGTGCTCGTCAGTGTTGCCGCAGAGCGGAAAATGCCTTTCCTCCTGGAAGGCGGTAAAAGAATCAACCTATTCAGATCACGTCTCGGCTGTTCGTGGCCCTCAAAGGGCTTTGACTCGGCGCTTTTTGGTTCGTCTGGTGTGCGCTCGGTATCGCAGCCAGTCTTTCGGACCGTGAGATTCGCTAATGTTGCACCTCTGCGCAAGCTAGGTTGACCCGCTCGTTCTGTTCTATAGCGGCCGCCAACGTAGCTTTTCAGCTGGCGAGGAATTGCGCAACCAGCGAGGGGGTCGCGGGTGTCAAGACCAGGGTTGTAGAGAAGAGCAGAACCGGGAACCGGGTATGGGTGCCAGAGGTATTCGAATGCGGAAGGTTGGATCTGCGCCCGGGAAGCACAGCGCTCGAGGAAATCGGTTGGTTTTCGCAAGAAACCGTAAGGACGAGGGCGGCGACGACGATGCTGAGAGTTGTCTTGCTTCATGGCTGTTAGCTTGCAGGTAGCATGACAGAATGGCTGAGCAGGAGACATGGTGTCATGGGAAGGGCCAAAGATGCGAGGAACAGAAAACATGGAAGGTATGAGGGGCGAAAGAAACGCCGGAGCTTTACAATAAATTTGGCGCGGCGTCTGGCAAGACCGGAGAGTAGGGGCGGCGGCGAGTTGAGGCTTGTGTTATTGTTGTCTGCGTCGGAATTATTGGAGATGGCGGTGGTGGATCGCGAAATGAAGAGCAAGCGCACGGGATAAGGAATTGAAAGAAGAGTAATATCTTCTGAAAGTTCATCGGAAGAGGGTGCGGTCGCGGTTGGGGAAGGAGCAGCAGTTGCGAAATCCCCATCGGGGGACAGGCTGGTGATGAAGTTGGTGATTTGAGGAAAGAGGGCACCACTGGGTGCAACTTACATTTTTTGGTGGCTCAGGAAACCACCAGGCCTGGGTAGAGAAAGGTAAGGTAGGTACCACCTAGGTACCTTGCCTACCTAGATGACCACCTAGGTGCCTTCCTGCTTGTGGGAAGGTAGGCAGGTAGGCACCTAACCTACACCGACAGTCAAAGACCTGACTAAGGTGCCTCCCATACCGAAGGTACAGCGTACCTACCTTATGGAAGTGTCTAGGCACCTAGGCTGCGCATGGCCCGGGGATGGATTGAACCGGGGTGCTGCTCACTGAACGCTCCGACGCAACTTCAGTGTTTCTTTCCGTCCTCCAACCTTCAACCGGTGCATGCAGATGCGTGGGGTCGGCCCACGCAGTAAGGTACCTTACAGCGTACCTAGGTACCTACGTTTTTGCTTAGGTTTATTCGATCACCTCACACCTTACCTAGGTATGGATAGGTGCTGCAGTGACTTGATTGCATCCCGACAATAATCAAGATAGAGACCAAAGCAACTGCAGTGCGCGCGGCTAAGAACTTGCACGAGTTGAAAAAGAGTCGAAGGACTAGTAGAGATACAAAATTCTAATTGATACTGATCGCCACATATTCATCCAAGTGTCCCGACTGCACACCTCACGGGTTCTCGCCGCTCATCAAGGGCAGCATGTCGCTGCTCCGAGTTATTTACAACAATCAAGAGTTCCTCCCCGTGCAAACGCCGCCGGCCTCTACATGAATCAAAGCTGTGCGAGAGTCTCTCCTAGCTTCTTCGTGCAGAAGGTGCTGAAATACTCGTTTAGTGCGTCGACCGTGCCGCTACCCTCCACCAACTTTGCAACCATGCCTACGTATCCGTCTGGGCGCACGACAACAACACCACCCCTTTCCTCATCCAACCCCATCTTGGCGTGGGCCGCTGCCTTGGCGTCCAAGTGACGGCGGTCCCATCTGTCGTCTGCGTAGACGTGCTCACGGTAACGTCCGATTACGTCCGGGACATCGCGCGAAATCTCGATGCTGCTTCGGCTAGCTGCAAATATGGTACAAATGGTGAAGAAGAGACTGTGTGGGTTGTGCTTCTCGTGATGAGAGACGCTGTCAACGTCATCTCTTAGATATGCAGCATAAAACGACCGCTTGTTGTTCATGTGGCTGGCGAAGTCTTTCAGGGCAGCCTTCGTGACCGAAGGCTTGCCAGCAAATATAAAGATACGGAATGAACCGTTCAAAGGGACCTCTTGCTCCAGGTGAACAACATTGGCATCGACAACTCTTGTCACGTCGGCATTCATGAAGAGCCGTCCCGTGCGAAGCTTAGTACCTTCGCGGTGAATCAGAGGTGATTTCGCCGGATGTGATTCGGACCAGTTCAGAGAGTTGGGCTTGTATGCTACACCATAGCCACTGGTAAATTCGCAAGACTCCTTGAAGGTCTGAATGAACTCGTTGTCTGAGCCGTCGGTAATAGCCTTGTCCGAGGCAGCCTCGACTTCGCTGGCAGCCGGCGGTCGTTTCGAGAACAGTGCTGCATACTTGTTGTCAAAGTTGAGCAGCGTCTCGGCGACATCTCTGCGCTCGGTCTCGTAAGTCTTGAGAATATCCCGATGGGCGAAACCAGCCTCTACTGCATGAATCTTCCAGGCCAGGTTCTGGGCGTCCAGAAAGGCTGTGTTCATGCCCTGGCCAGCCTTGGGCTGCAGTAATCTGTCAGTAACTTCAGTCACGCAACCCAGATACAGTCCGACGTACGCTGTGGGTGTGGCAAGCATCGCCCCCCAGGAAAACTCGATGATCCAAGGTATAACGGTCCGAGATGCCTTGGCCGATGGGGTAGACTGAATACCACTCAGTCCTCTCCCATTCGATGCTGTACGGCTGGAGGATTCGCTTCGCAGATTCCTGAACTTCTTCTTCTGTAGCTGTCTTTCTAGGATCGAAATCGGGATCCGTCGAGGAGGCAATCTGGATATAGAGGCGCACCATGTTGTCTTCTCGAGGGATGACCATGATAGAACCATGCTTGCTGTGGATGGTGCATTTCATCTAACTTCGGTTAGCCAGCGTTCTATCGAGCATGATGATGCCTAGAAGCGTGCCTTGATATCAGGGAAATCGGTCTTGACCACGCCGTCCATGACGCCCCATACGTGGGAGATGGGGTCCTTGTGCTTTATGCCAATCTGCAACTGGTTTCTGATGAATGAACGCGCGCCTTCACCTCCAAACAGGTACTTGGCGCGCACAGTTTCATGAGCAGTACCATCGACGTGCTCCAACTGGACTTCGACAGGATACTCTGGGTTCTCTGCCTCATTGGAGGTGAACCCCGTAATTGTCCATGGTCGCTGGATTTGGGCGCCGTTCTTGTTGAGGTCAGAGATGAAGACTCGCTCGATGTGGCCCTGGTGCAACAGAGTTGTGAAGGGATACCTGGCGTCGATAAAGCTCGGACAACTGGCCCAGGTACCCGTTCTGGCGATTCCAGTGCCATTCTTTGGGGGATCCCAGAACGCAACTTCGTATACTCTGGCTGGCTTGTGGGCCATGATGGCTGATTTGAGACCCATGTTCCGGAGCAAATCCAAGGAACGAGGCTGAATGCCGTCCGCTCTTCCGGTCGGTGTCGGCTCAGCTCGATTGTCAATGTGCTTGATCTTGTAACCCCATCTGGCCAAGCAAGTCGACAGCATGAGTCCTACGGGCCCAGCCCCAACGATGACTTTCTCTGTCAGAAGATACGCTTAGAGAGATGGAAACAGTGTCGGCCTTACCGATATCGTAGAGCGTCGAGCCCGACTGGCGATCTGGTTGCGTTTCCATGATGTGAATTAGTTGAGAGGCAGGATGGTGCTGTTGTAGGGGTCTTATCAAGAGTTCACTGTGTCCTCAGATGCCTGTGGCACGCACTTGGAGAAGCGATGTTAAAAAAAAAAAAGAGAGAAGAGGAACTGAAGGGACGAACGCATACACGCGAGAATGCACACACAGGAAGTCGTGGAGGCAAGATTGTAGGTTATATATGGCAGCCGGCCGATTGGCGCAGAATTTCCACATCAATGGCCGACTAGGGTAACTGACGACCCGCGGGGAGATCTGGATCCAGTGAGACTCATCCGAAGGGGACCGAGATGCTAAAGCTCGCCGGCACAGAGAGTCGGTAAGCAGAACGGGGACGGCAAGGCAGGCCGGGAACTCCAAATCCCCACATTGAGACAACAGAAGTATCTCGTTGGACAGTGCTCGCAGTGGTCAAGGGCATGCCGTTCATTCGATCCGTGTGGGTATGGAGACTCTAGAGTCAGGAAAGGGCACGTCATTGGTGAAAGGGTGGGGCGCCTGGGTGGCGCATTTGGGGATGAGATTGAGTCTCGATACGTTGGCTGGGTGCTTATCCCTGCCTGGGGCAGCGCAGCCCAGACAAAAGGGACTCGGGAAGTCGAGTCGGCAAGTCGGTGGTGGGGCCGTGTGCTTTGGGAAGGTCCACGGGAGGTATTTTTGTCCACCTCCGTTCTTTAACACTGAGACACTGAGATGCCGTCCGCGAAGGCCGATGGGAGCAGCTTGATAGGCCCCAGCAGTCATGTGTGGGCCAAGTCATTTGGGGTTCCCGGAAGTTGGAGAAGCAGGCAAGTGCGGGGAAGGGGGAAGGGGGCTGCACCCCAAAGTGCCCGGAAACGCTGCGGCTGTGAATGCACCGAACCGAGCCTACCTTACCCTGCCTGGCCACGCTGGCACTGAGGATTGGATGGAAGGCACGTGGAGAAATGGACGTAGCGAATCCGAATCTGTAATCCGTCCGCTGTCATTTGCACTGGCCGTAAGGGTCCACAGGCACGAGGTGCAAAAAAAAAAAAAAAAAAAAAAAAAAAAAAAAAAAAAAAAAAAAAAAAAAAAAAAAAAAAAAAA
Organism: Colletotrichum sp. SAR11_59; assembly: GCA_025328345.1. Classification (NCBI taxonomy): domain Eukaryota; kingdom Fungi; phylum Ascomycota; class Sordariomycetes; order Glomerellales; family Glomerellaceae; genus Colletotrichum; species Colletotrichum sp. SAR11_59. The sequence goes on from JAKMXC010000342.1 coordinate 28,891, forward strand.
AAAAAAAAAAAAAAAAAAAAAAAAGCATTCCCGTACCATGTCCGGACACGAGTGCCCAATGAGTCTTCCCTCTTTGCTTCCCGCTCAACGATGCCGACCAAAACACTCATACATGAGGTAGTACGTAAAGTAGGAAGGAGGGGAGGGGGGTAGACCAGCACGTATGTATGTCTCTATGTCCGGTGTCGCTTCCCTTACATCCATAGGTGTGGGAGATACGTTCTGGGTGCCTCAACTTCAATTTACTCTGCCTTACTCATCTCACGATGCCGCCACCCACGAGCACCCACGAGCACCCACCAATACGTCCCCGTTATCTTTCCACAGACCAACAGCCTTGCAAGTCTGTATTCAGGTCAACAGCCCTCCATTTGCGCACTTTTCTGGGCTCCTGACAACGTCTGTGGTATCTTTGCCTTTGCCCCGCCAACGTCGCAGAAGATTTTGCGCTGGGCCGGTGCCAGGGCGCGCTAGCCTCTCATCCAGAGACGGGATCTACCTGGCACAATGGCCAGCCGAAAGGCACGTACGTACGCCATCTCTTGAGCTACGGATGCACCACCGTTGAGATGGCGCGCCGAAAATGTCAAGTGAACCAAGACAACCGGCCGGTCATCATGATCGGACATCCGACTACTCGGGGGCGCCGGCTCTGAACCTTTGAAGGCTAGGTCGGTTCGGTCACCCAGGCTGGACCTGGCCGGGTGAACCTCATCTCGGACCAAGAGTTTCTGCCAAGTGACCAGAACAACCGAAGAATTCCAGTGTCACCATCGTCACAGTACTTGGAGCGTCTTTTTTATCATAATCTTTTTAAAAAAGTCCTTAATGTTATATAGACTAGATTCACCAAGTCAGAAAGACCCGTCTGAAAAGGCTCTCTGTCTCACACACATGGACCTTCCTGGTTTAGTGGACTGCCTACCTTAGCTACCTCTTTAAGGAGTACACCTAAGGCAGGTATCTGACCAAGGCAGCGGAGTTCAGCACCGCCAGTGGAAGGTAGACCGGCCAGGCAGGTATTGATGATTAGCCTCACCTTACCTAGGTACGGTGAGGCGCTCTTGCCCAAAGGAGGTTACCATAAAGTGCCACGGCCCTTCCTGGTTCACGTACATATTCTAAGGCAGGTAGTCCGAGCCATGTCGTGGACATCGGAGTCGCTCTACACTGTTGCCCAAAGTCACTCCTCACACCACATCTGCGGGCTTCTCCTAAACACAGCACCCGCAGTAGTCTGCGCTGCTAAGGCTGGAACTGAGTCTTGAGGTTCTTTACCCGGGCAGTTTACCTAGGCCTCTTGCCTCGTCCTGGGCATTCTTCTTATTGCAGATTCTCCGAGCTTTATAGGCCACTCTCGGAGATCTCGCCGGCCTCGAAAGATGCGAAATCGCCTCAGTCTCCAGACATGGGTCGATTCGACTCCGACAATGCCGCAGTCCGAGCCTGACGAGGATGACTGGCGGCACAGGTTGGAGGCCATGACCAGTGCCTTTACTCAAGATACCCTGTCTCGAAACGGATACGACGAGGAAAGTAAGCATTGGGCCACTGATCTCTCCACGACCTCGCTCTTGTACGTTGCCGTATACTCATATCGTCCCAGAATGCCGCAATGTCCTTGTCAGATATTGTGCACATATCCCTCGCAACTATCAGTATCGCGACGGTATTCAACTTGTAAATCACCAGAATCCTAAGCCAACGCCGTTACGAATTGTTAACAGACTCATGATCTGCAGGTTTTCCTAGTTCTGCGCGAGCACCTCGGAGACGAAAATCTGGATCTTGCAGGGGGAGTGTTGTACGAATTGATAGAAATCGATTGCCAGCATTCCGATGATCCAGGAGCCGAGTTCCAGCGTTGGAAATACGACCATCTTAACCGACATGTGAGTGAACAGCTCAGGGACAAGTGGCTCTCATGCTGACAATTCTCATGCAGTCCAATCTCGAGTTACCTCACATACCACACATGTCCACAATCACTACGTCCATACGTCCGACGCTTACTCTTGTGGAATGGCGCCAGAAACATTCAAGCCGCTATCCCATCAGACTTTCAGACCACTATTTCTCGGCTCGCGCCAGCTCAATTGAACCAAGCTGCATACGCAGTCGTAAGGCCTGGATGATTGATCATACCATGTACGTTTCAACTCGCGAGGGTGGTACATGTGCCTTTCGCAGTCCAAAGCCCAAAGAGCTGCACGAAATGCAATGGGATATGGGAATCATCCAAGCTGGTCGTTTCATCAAAGAGGAGGAGGTCACACCAAAAACCGCTTCATTTCCAATGTCAGATCACAGAAACAGCAACAACATTGTCGACGCCGATACAAGTCAAGCCAAAGCCTCGAAGAAGAGCAAAACAGGCCTTCTATTCCGAGCTCTCAGGCAGAACCACATTGCCCACATACCTAGTGGAACCGAAGCGCGGCTAGACAACAAACGCCGTAGCTGGCTTACCAACATATTTGGCCTTGATACCGTCCTAACAATTCGCGACTTTGTCGAGCCAAAGCAGGTGCCGCTTCCCGATGGCTGCATGACACCGCATGCCATCTTCGCCCGGAAGTTTTCCTTGGTAGCTGACGGGTTACCTTTGCCGTCGTCTTTATCCCGTGAGCTCATGCCAACGGCAGACATAAAGGCCAGGAAAGTGCTCGTGGAAGCTGCGGCGGAGGGTTTCATGGATCCATCCTAGGAGTTTAGGGGTCCGTTTACGCCTCAACTTGGCTTTGATGGTGGGCTTGATTATCGTTGGATCTTCATGGATTCCACAGCTGCCAAAACCCGCACAAACGGCCGGTCGGTTTCCTGCAAAGCTCCGAGCCCTCATCATTATGTCGCCATCGAAACTCCTCCAACGTTCAGAACACCAAGGTCTCAACGAGGTCATGATTGGTTCGGGCTAGATACCCCCATATCTGGGCTCGGCTCACCAGACACAAGTCCTCCAGTTGTTAGCGCCGTGGTTGATAGGCTTCCCAGAATTGTGCGCAGCGATCCGGCCAGACGCGAAGGGAAGCACAGTTTTCCGTCAAGCAACAATTGGTTTGGACTAGACGGTGCCATGGACGATGGCATGGACGATGGGAATAGCTTGAATACATCAGAGTCAAATCGCGCGGGTCATCGGAGGATGGTGCGTAGGCAATGCGGGGCTGCCACTAATGTCGACGAATCCCATGCGCCAACAAATTTTCGTTCGGCCTTCCATGCTATCTTGTCTCCTAGACAAGAACCCAAGAAGTGGCAGGATTCGGTCGGCTACGCCAACGGCGAGGAAAAGCGTCGTGTTCCTGGTTACCGATGGCTGGTGGCAGAGAATCCAAGGATACACCCTGTCGGCATCGTCGAAGTCCAGACCCACAAACTACGGCATGCTCCATCGCTCGACCAACTTCGCTGCCCAACACGTTTGACAAAACCCGCCGACTCGAGCCTCTTTCAATCTCATAGTGCTCTCGATGATGTGAGATTCTCACGTCTCCCTACCGGAGTGATGCTTGAAAAGGCTCGAGAGCTGACGTTCACAAAGCAGCAGCCCGTCCTCCGTGACGTTGGGCGACCGTCCCGGTCGAGCAGGATGGCTTCAAGTGACCAATCGGAGAAGATATGTCACGCTCGAACTTCTTCCCTTCGGAGCTTGTGGTCGCATCAGACAGCTGCTAAGTCCGGTGAGTTGCGCTTCTTGTCGCTCCCGGCTCATCTTTACTTAGGCATGAGGAAGTGCTGATACCTGAGATATAGCACACCGCCGACCATCATTGTCCGAATTTTATACGTACGTGCCAAGCGATTGTTCACTATCAGGATGCGTTCCTGCCGGTTCTCAAAGAGCACACAGCATGCCAAGGCCGCAAGCTCCTGTGAGCGACTGTCATAACCCTGCAGCACATGGCATTCAAGTCTACTCTCCGTCCGAGGACAGCTTAAAGGAGGCTGAGGGTTCACCTCAAGAAGGCATTGGTGGTGCAAATTTACAGACAGACAGGTTTCGCCGTAGGTCATAGAAGAGGTACATGCCTGCCTCCTGTAGCTAAACATGCTTAGATGAGAAATCGCCTGAGATAGAAACTGGCTCAAACTACAGTGACGAACAGTCAAGTTGGGACAACCGTGCCGCCGGCCAGAAAGACGAGCCAGTTTTGGAAGGTACGTAGAGAATGAAGGTTATTATGACAGCAACTTGCTCTTTCCTCAACTCCTGGACGGATTCGTGCTCATTCACCCAAGGCCTTGGTCCCCTGAAAGAAACGCTGGGGTCCGCAGAAAACACGGTGAGCAAGTACGTCGAACTAGAGACGGTGTTTCCACAGCGAGGTACGTAAACAAAACGACATATTCACCAGCCCCGAAAAATCTGGTGTGAAAGGAAATCACGTCTGCAAAATCCCGTCCACCACGCCCTTTCTAGCTTCAGATCCCCTGCTAAAGCTACTTGGTCAGAACCGTCATCTTTCCAAGAACGGATAGAAGCTTGGATTGCAGACCTTCGAACCAGTCGATTCGAGGATCCCGAACTTGTAGGGCCATTTCCTGGGTCTTTCACCCCACAGGCGCTTTTCTCGCTCGCGCAGCTTGACAAACAGGGCGGTCCCCAATTTCGCGAAGACTCCTTTCGATCGCGGATCGAAAACCTCACCAAACACAAAGAGCCTCGACCTCGATCTGAGGCTTTTCTAACCAACACACTACACAAAAAAGACGCGAGGTCGACAACATCAACCACATCATCCACTAATCTTCCCATCATGACACACAATTCGGACAAACTGGAGAAGAAGGGCCGCACGTTGATTCCCTCTGCTATCCAGGGCACCTTCATTCCGGTATCACCCAGGAAGCGTGGATCTCCGTCGCCTATGCGACATAAACCAAACAAATCTGTCCAGATCAATCTGAATTTGACGGAGAACCAGGTCGAGAGATTGACAGACGTGTAGGTGTCGCAATGCGATATTTTTCTCCCTACTGACACATCGCTAGATTTGCGAGCAAGAGCGAATCGCCCTCTCGTCGCGCCAGGGCTGGTAACACAGCCAGAATCGGGTCACCCGAACGTAACAACTTCGCCAGCACCCATGCCACGTCTCGAGTACATGCAGCACTCGACCAGGACAAGCCACATGCGTATGATAAGAGCGGCCATGCGACTAATCAAATGGCACAGAAGGGTCATGACAGTGATTCCACGACTTTCTCGGAGCTGATGCCCCGAGTACCTCACAAGACTTACAAGGCCAAGAGTTCTATGTCGTCAAACATTGCGGAGCGTCGTAGACAGAATACACTTACTCCGATTGACATTGAGGATCGCCGTCAGTACGCTACTCTTGTCGGTCACGGTGACGACATGGTTGCTGCATCTTCCCTAACCCCAGACAACCCGTCTCCAGCAACCCCTGACGAGGAAGAATCTTCATCAATCTACTCAAGGGACGCAGAACAACCTAGTCCTCTGCGGGTCCATAAGAATACCTCTCAACAAGTCGATAGCGTCTTGCAGTCATACAGCGGTTGGAAGAATTCGAACCCGCACACCACCGTCCCTGCTGGTGCGCCTGATGTCGATAGTCGTGGAGTAGCTTCTCAGAGACAGGCGCCCCCCAAGGGTAGACTTGAAGCCCTCAGACAGCCTGCAATGGATGCTGGCCAGCTATATTCTCCTCTGAGACCCTATTTTGCTTACAAAGACCTGCCTGTGCAGAAAATTGCCGGCAAGACCCTGATTGGAGAGCAAGGATGGCTCGAGAGACCCAACGAATCTTCAGACCACAAATCTCCGGACCGCAAGAAGAAGGACACCTCTCCCAAGAAGCCGGGTCTTCTCGACAGCCTCAAGAAGATTGCCAAGGAGATGGTGAGTGCGATGCCCTCCACAAGTGTATGCATGTTGGCTAAGATGTGAATAGACTGAGAGCAAGCCCGGTCGCAAAGTCCGAGATGTAGAGAGAGAGGGGAAGGTCAAGAGAATCACAATTTCATTGGATCCTCGCGAGCAAAGTCTTCTGTACTGCGAGCTCGAGTTTCACATCAGCAATGCCCTTCACACCTACATCACGAACGAGCTCAACCACGGCCGCCTGAACCCGGACAAGCTGAAGAAGATCGCGGATGGGTGGAACCAGAAGGGCCGTCCCAGAGTTGTCGGCTTTCGCTACGACCTCGAGACACAGCTCGATCTTGTTCATCTGCATATTGATGAGTTCCGCTTCTTCGGACGTCGCCAAGGCAATCACTTGGAGATCGCAGGCCTTCTTCATGCGATGAAGGTCAACGCCCGAGCCCTCCGTATTCGCACTTTCTGCCAGCCAGATTCCGTAATCGCGAAGCAGTTAGTTGACTCGCAGTCTCTATGCAATACAATCGGATGCTCCGAAGCCCAGCAAATTGCGATTGCGGAGATAGCCCAATTCTTCAAAGTCATCGTGGAGAGGGAGCAAGCCTATCGAGAGAAGCTAGCCCGCGACAACATACCCAAGACATTTACCCACGGGCAGGGAGACAGACAGTGGGAGCCTTCGAAAGATCTGGCCGAGGGGATGGATCCATACGGTGGGCTTCATTTGATTCCTGATGGCTACGATGTCAACTCCGAGGCACTGCGGTACGATAACTAAACGGGTTTGGCGGAGCGCACTCTCAACCATATGAGCCTTGTCCTTATGGCAAGAACTGCACGAGTACATTGAAGGGGGACGAGAGAAGAAAATCAGGCGATGATGGGCTGCGGTTTCCTCAGCAGGTGGAAAGTGACATGGCTGAAGACGTGCCAGAATGGACGTTTCATCATATGGTTCCCCTCACGTTATCGCGGCGGCATCACGCTGCTACAAGCCGCTGAGGCTATGACAAATGAAGAAACGATGTACGGATAGTTCTGCAGAATTAAACGCACGTCGGCGCGGCACACAGTTTTCTCAAGAACTCACACCCGGTAAGAAGGAAGAAACACGGAAAGGGGGCTAGTGAAGATATGTGATTTTCAGTAATTTGTAACAAAATGAGAACCCAGCGAACTTCTCATTTCCAGAGCAAAAGAAAGTATCGTCATTATGCATTACGTCGTGAGAAGTAACGTCCCAAGAGATTGGTTAACCAAGACGAACCAATTCCTCTGGCGGCAAAGATCCTAAGTTCTCAACCGCGCCGGACGCGGCCGTCATAATCGCGATAGTAATCATCATCCCAGTCATCGTGGCGTCGGGCACGTGGACGTCCCCTGCCATGATCGCGTTCGTGTTCTCTACCCGTGTCGTAATGCGGAAGATCTCGGTCCCTTCCCCATCTCCTTTCCCAGGCTGCTTGCTGTACATGATCCCGTTCACGAGCAGATTCGAATCGCCTCTCAAGTGCGTTAGCTCCAAGCCCGCCGACAAGAGCACCGACAACCGTAGATATCACCCGCGCCTTCTCGGCGTCGTGTGGTGACCGTGGATGATATGTTCCCTTCTCTATCTCTTTGCGGGTGCGATTGCGCAAAGCCGCATCCGAAACCTCCCGCGCAGCGAGGCCACCAACGACGGCACCGAGAAGACCGACGCCGATCCCCGAGGAAGAGTTCGAGAACGTATGGTCGACAGTATGGCGCGCTTTGCTTAGCGGGGTCCGGGGACGGTGGCGAGAACGGGAGCGGGAGCGTGATCGCGAGCGCGGACGACCTCTTGATACGGCGAAAGCTGCTTGGGGGACGGAACGTGGGCGGTATTGCGGTGGCTGCGGTAGTTGCAGAGCATTGGTATCGCGAGGTGAGAGTGGTGAGTCCAGTTCGTAATATGAACGCGCGGCACCGTTGGCTACTTCGGGGGGGATGGCACCAGACACATAAGGACCGGTGTCAGGCGCTGGACCTTTGGAGTGAACCAAAGGATCCCCGCCCCCTCCGGAGTAGTATTCGGGCGAATGATCTCTGGATACCGGAGGTGGCTCTCCGCGACGATGGCTTGGACTGCGAACAAAATCCTCGTGGGCTTCTCCGTACTGCCTAGACATAAGTAGGCTGATATCGAGCCGAAGGGAGATGTCGGCGTGTCGTACGGAAGTGTTTGGCTATTTGGCGTCGGATTTTCTGCAGGGTCAGACGGTAAGTGATCTGCGTCAGACTGAATCGACCAACTTGAGTTTTTGGAAGAAGAAGAAAGGGGTTGTCTGGATGAGCGGTGGAAGGGCAGCCGAGACGTGATCTTTGTGAGAAAGGAGGTCCCTGCCTTCTTTATCAACTCAGTCCCGGGTTGAACTTGCAAGGCTTGAGAGCGAGTCTCGGAGGCGAAAAAATAAGGGAGGCTATCTTTGAGGCTCGGTTGGCCCTCTCTACACCAAGGTCAGAGTTGAACGCTAGGTAGCCAAAGCACTAGCGTCCACCATTCTCTCTCTCTCTCACTCTCTCCCCCCCCTCTGTTTTTCTTGCACACTAGCTCACAGCCAGCATCAGCTCGGGCAAGTAAGACAGCAGGTGATCTGTAGACAGGTCAAAGAGTCTTAGTGGTTTTAGGAGGAAAGGGGGTAAGGCCACAAATGCAAGGTGAGGTCATCCAAAAAGGAATGGTATCTGGGCAGCCTTTGAAATACCCCAGCTAGAGCCTTGCGCGTCTTTGTCGCAGTATCGCACACTTTAGCCTATCTGCTTCCAGATACGAGATGTACAAACAGGTAGAAAAGAAATTGACGTACAGCGGCTGGATTGATAGGACTGTAGGGCTGTGGCTTTTCCGGCGAAAGAAACGGGCGGGGTAGCCGTCCCCTGCTGTTCTCAGGAGATGCCAGTGTGTAGGTAGAGCTCGGGGCTCCTCCAACCAAAGCTGTGAGGAATTATGATGTCACACGATGAGAATGGCCGAAGCAAGTGCATGACACTCGGCCACCGTCGCAGCGAGTACGGAGTCGTCAGGCGGGATGAAGAGGGGAAGGTGGCCAAGGCATCAGAGTGGCTCGTGCCTCGTGCCGCATATCCACATCAGCATCAATAGCAAAATCGGTGTCAATAACGGCATATTGTGACACGCTGGTGGCTGGAATACCGTCACGTTCTGAGTTGAGCCGCATTGACTCATCCGCCGTGCGTGGTTTTTTACATTTTTTTTTTCTTCTTCTTTTTAGTTGCTTCTCACCCCAGTTCATTTATTGAAAGGGCATGAAATCGTCCTAAGATACGTGCAGAGGGCTGAAAGCTGAGGTTGGGCGGCGGAGCAAGGTTAGACGCAGCAGCAAGAGGGTACGCCGGAGAATGGAAATGCCGGACGCTAGAAGCGCCTTAATCACGCCTAGCCCACCTACATACAAGGCCGCATGACCCTGTAACACGCTCCACCATTGGCCACCGACTGACTGCGCTATTGATGCCATGCAAGGGTGTACTTAATAGGTAATCACACAAGCTGCGGCACGACATCGGTGGGCTTTCTACGAGGCTGCGGTATGGTTACACCAGAGACTGCCGACTTTTTTGGTAGGCGTACTCATATTTTACTGCAGTTTTCTTCGTCGTCGCTGTAGCTGAATATCGTCGTCGACATCATTGTTATGGTCGCCTGTACCTACCGTTGTCTCTAACCATCATGGCCATGGTATTGCTTTCGTGTTGAAAGTCTAAAGAAAACAGAGCCGCGTAGACCCAAGAAAACTGGACAGAGTTGTACACAAATTTCTTTGCTGTATTACGGACCTCGTCGAATTAACATCTGCAATCCGGTCATGACTTACTCTCATTCTCACTGTCGCCTCTTACCAATCCAGTGAGCACCAGCCGGCGTGGAGATGGCTAAATATCGGCTGCACATCGCTTCTCGGTAGAATGATATTGGATCCTCCCGCCACCTCTTCCCCAAGTCCGCGATGTTATTGGATGTCTTCGCTCTGGTATCGGCCCCACAGCCCGTTGGTTCCTCTCTCTGTGGCATGCCGGCTTCGGGATGAGAGCTCTGGTACCGTAGCCGCCATTGTGGGCCATGCCACGGCCATACTGCTATCAAATGAACAAATACTGTGCTTGCTGCAGTTCGCACTACATCTTCTCTCGTCTACTTTGCCCTCATCATCATCTCTAATCTACTACATGATAACCCGCGCGAGTCGCCTGTTATGGACGAAAAGATAGCTCGGCCGCTTGACGTTGTCATCGACGGGCATGAAAAGGGGTCGACTTCAACAACCCCTGAGAGCCCTCTAGAAAGGTGGAACGGAACTCGTACCAATACTTTCCGCTTCTGCGTGACGCTGCTGAGCTTCACGATCATGGGGATGAATGATGCGGCAATAGGGGTATGTCTCTGCCAAAACTCTTGTCCGGTGCATTATCACCAAGCTTAACGCCATTCACCACAGGCCTTAATCCCATATGTAAGTACAGGGGCATGCCGCGAGACCTCTTGTATGCAGCCTTACTGATCGGGTTACCCAGATAGAAACCTACTACAATGTCACGTACACCGTTGTGGCCTTGCTGTTTCTCTCGCCATTCGTTGGATATGTTATTGCCGCGCTTTCTAATAACCTGATTCACAACCACTGTGGCCAACGTGGAGTCGCCGTGCTAGGCCCCTTGAGTCGCATCGTTGGCTATATACCTTTGGCCTTACACCCGCCGTACCCTGTACTCCCCGTTGTTCTCTTATTCACCGGTCTAGGGAACGGGCTTGAGGATAGCGCTTGGAACGCCTGGGTTGGCAACATGCAAAATGCGAACGAACTCTTGGGCATTCTTCATGGCGCTTACGGGGTTGGGGGAACTATCGGCCCGCTCATTGCCTCTGCTATGGTAACCAAGGGGCAGAAATTGCCGTGGTACGCCTTTTACTACGTGATGATAGGAGTCACGGTCGTTGAGTTTGCTGTGGCACTGATGGCGTTTTGGGGGGCAACCGGCGATGTTCATCGACAAACTCATCAGCCATCTACGAGCGGCGGGAGAACGACAACCCGGACAGTTCTGAAGAAACCAATCACTTGGCTTCTTGCTCTTTTCCTGCTTGGTTACGTTGGGGCTGAGGTAAGCCTAGGAGGTTGGATCGTCACGTTTATGCTTCGTGTAAGACAGGCGGAACCCTTCTTGGCTGGCGTTACCGTGGTCCTGTTCTGGTGAGACGTTGCCCCATTTTCTGTTGCTGCTATTTAAATTCCACTGACCGGGTTTCATCTAGGCTTGGACTCACGATCGGTCGGGTGATACTAGGTTTTATCACAGGAAGAATCGGAGAGAAACGTGCTATTGCCATCTACCTTGTGCTCTCCGTGGCCCTGGAGTTGCTCTACTGGTTGGTGCCTAGTTTCGTAGCTTCCATTATTTTTGTCACCTTCTTAGGCTTCTTTCTCGGGCCGCTGTTCCCCGCCGTCATTGTTGCCGCCACTAAACTCTTGCCCAACGACTACCACGTGAGCGCGATCGGGTTCGCGGCCGCTTTCGGCGGCGGCGGTGCAGCAATATTCCCGTTTGCCATCGGGGCCATTGCCCAAAGCAAGGGGGTTCAAGTACTCCAGCCCATTCTTATGTCTATACTCGTCTTCATCCTCGCATTATGGCTCTGCCTCCCTGGAGGTTTCAGACGTGGCGGGCTTGAGAGGGCGCGAGAGAACAACGAAGGACTTGGAAATGACGTGCTCGGAATTCTCCGCTGGATGACGCAGAAGGTTCGCGGACCTCCGTGACAGGTTACCATGGTTTCTGCAATAAACATTCGTTGCGCTACACGTTCATTGTTAATTGCAGTAGCTCATCTGCAAGGCGTCTTATGTAGAACTCCCGAGCATCTGGTGGCAGCTTGCTGAAGTTATTTGCGATGCGTGAAACGTCTTGGCGCCCTTTTTCGTAGGCGGCCAAGTCGCGGTTGCCATAGACGTCTCTTCCTGAAGAGTATCCCTTCTCCAGATTGCGAAAGAATATATTGACGGCCACGCTCATGTCCGAAGTTGGAGCGGCAGTATGGAGCCAGAGGGGCGGCAAGAAGAGAATGTCGCCTGGCTCCACGACGGCCTCGTACGGCTGTACGCCGCGCAGTGAGCCCGCACCCAGTGCGGAAAAGACATCCACGCTGGAGCTTGACGCACCCGGGGAAAAAGAGAGGTAATTAACGTCTGAAGGCGGGAACAATATGAGACGTTTCGATCCTCTGACCTGTGCGTACACGTTGGCCATAACCTTTGTTAGAGAGTCAGCCTTATCTTGAGGGATCTTGCGTGCCAAAAAACCATGGAAGATGGGAGCTTACATCATAGTGCAACCACATATTGACCGGGCCAGAGATACGCAACACGGAACTGAAGGTGTTGTCTTGAACATAGGCGAGTTGGGGGGGGAGTGTGAAGTCCTTTGCCAAGGACGGGTAGTCGGTGGCCAATTGTGTAGGAAGATTTGATGGCTCATCCTTCGAAAGTGCTCTCAAGTAAAGCCGCTTCCCTTCTCCAATCTCCTTGATGAATTCGCCGAAATTCTTGGTAACGTAACGAAAGTTCTTGGCGTTGAAATCCATATTTTCGACCGTAGATTCGTGAACTGAGACCTAAGGAGCAGGATATTAGCGATGCCAGGAGATCAAACGGCGGGGATGTGGAGGACTCGGTGGACGAACCTCACGGTCTGCGCCGACGGCCTTGACAAGATATTCCTGTGACCATCCAGATACGCATGGGCCCAAATTTGAAGACTCAATGATGACCGGTTTCCCCGCATCTAAGATTGTATGGAACTGATCCTTGGACTCAACCTTGATACGAGGCAGACAATGGAGAGAAACCGGCGGCAAAATCTCTGTACTCGCTTTTGTCTCGTCCGCTGTGATTTCGACAGTCTCAGAGTACTCGACTGGCGCAATCTGGGAAGCTAGGAGTGGCAGCTCTTTTTGCCCGGAAACTAGTCGTTGAGTGTCGAAAGCGAAGTTGTAACTTCCTTGTGTCCAGCAGGTTCCCATCGAAAAGCAAGTGGCACCGCCGCCAACGACGGCGAACTCTCCGTCGGCGTGAGGAACAACCGAGGCTCCAATCAAGAAAGGACGAAGGCTGCCAGACTCGCCAAATCCATCGAGGCTCGCAACGATTTCTAGTCCGGCATTGACCTCTTTGACGATAATCATGTCCAATGCCGCAGGCAATTGGACGTCCTTGATTACGCCACCAAACACAAAGGAGTACTCCCCAGAGTTGATGACTGTTGCCCCAAATCTAGACAACAAGCTCGTCTGGTTCCTCTGAATCAGTGTATCGACGATCTCAAATGAGACAACAGGCTGTATTCGCGGGTCAGCTGATAATCAAGGGCATCGGAATGAGCTCTTACCTCGGGATCTGAAGTTTTCAATGTCCATCTGTACGTTCTCTGGTTTACGAGGCCGTCTTCAAGTAGTCCCCCGGCAATCATTCCCTCAAATACTCCCAGCATGCTGCCTATACACGTGAAGGTTGCGCCGTAAAGTGGAGGTGGAGAGCCCTGTGTTTTACACCTTGTCCAGCCGTTGATGGGATTGAAGAGTAGGTAATCTGCAGAGGTCTGTATGTGATTAGGCCGTCCGCCAGCAAGCAATGCCAATGGTGAGGTCCCCAACCGAGTCACTGAATGGCGGAATAGGGGGGCCGGAAGGTCTTGGACCCGTTCCCAGGTGTTGAATACTTTTCTGTAAAGCCAGCAATCTTTGAAGGCCGTTGACGGAGAAGCACGTCCACCAACGAGGAGTACACCGGCATTTCCTAGATCTGTGAGTGTGTGACAAACCCTGCCGGACGGACCCTTCTGAGAAGAAGAAGCTGGCGGGCGATCAGCCGAGATTCGGTACAAGTCCACTGAGGTCAACCTTCCATTTGACCCCTGACCTTGGATGTGTGAGACAACAACCTGACCATTGGGGTTCTCGACGAGCATGGCTGCGCCAAATCGGCGGTGTCCTCGATGAGCTTCATACTTGGACAATTTCATGTGCGTTTGATAGGATGGAATGGTGGAATCCCCTGGCTTTTGAGAGATATGTCTGCCATGGTCAGGCCCAAAAGTTGAGGCAAGGATGACAACATAGTGACTGGCGAAGAGAGCGAACTCCTCCCACTCATCAAAGGGCTCAACAACATCAAGAGCTCTCCTCTCTTCAGAAGTCATGAACAGGTCGTCGGCCCAAGCCTCCCAAAGCGTCCAACTCTCCGCCGCGGACCATCCCAATGTCCCAAAGCGGGCCTCTTGGCTAGCGACGCTTGGGTAGCGATGAACAGACTTGATTGGTGTATTCAACTTGTTGAAGTGCTTGAGCATCGTATGAGCGAACGGATGATCCGGTCCGTCCGGCAGAATCTGCTCCAGCAAGCAAAACTCGGCTGCATCAGTAATTAGCAACATAGAAGATAGGGAGTGTTCAACAGTGCAGTACCATGTTGAAAGGAGCCAGCCCAACTGATGACACCATCAGCACCCTCCGTGTCCATGTATGTAATAGACACTTCAGCCACAAAGAGAAATTCAGTTGCGGATAGGTCAAATAGCTTGGATAAAGCATTTTCCAGGGCAGAGAGTTGTCGAAGATCGCAAGCGATTTGGCAGTATTTCTGGCTTTCGAGGACGATGGGGGACTTGTCGTTGACCTGCCAAGTTCCAAGAAGAGCATGCAGTTCGGGCGTGTCGAGAACAATACGGCGCTTCTTCTGGATAAGGTCTGGATAGTCGACGTCGATGAATGTGACATCTCGGCAGGCGTCCGGGTAGCGCACCCCGCACTGCCACGGCAAGACATCACTATTGAGAGTTTAGTGAGCGCCACCAACATTCGGCATTGGACAAGTCTAGCAACGCAAATCCAGAAGGATCCTCAACTTACCTTCCACAACCAAGGTTGACGACTACCTTCTTGCGACACGAAGGCTTCTGGAGAAAACGGCGGACGAGCGTGTCAATGACTTTCAGTCGTAGATGATAACCCCTGTTGATAAGAGGAGCTCGTCGCTGAAATTTCTTGACGAAGAACCGAAAGTAATGCGGCTCGTCGGGGTAATACAGGCGTTCCTGATTGAATGAGTGACTGATGAATAGAGGAGGGAGAAGATGCTTGGCTAACTTACAACACTACGTTTTGAAACTATGGAACTGCTGTTTGTCTGACAGGTAGCAAACGAAAGACATGTTGATCAGCAAGGGACCGAAGAACCGAGGTGAGCCGTAGGCTGGGATGGAACTCAATATTGACTCACTGCCATGATGAGGTCGTCCAGGGCCTGACCCCTGCGGACATTTTGCACCGAGGGCGCCATGCTGAGTGGCAGTTGACGGACTTTCTAAAAAGTGGTGAAGAATTGTTGTCGGGTCACAGTTCTGTGTCTTTGCTTTTCCGGCACTGGTGTGCAGTTTTTTTTTTCCTTTCCACCTCTCCCAAAACGACCCGCGGGAGAGCTCAGCTACGTTGTTTACGGGGTTTCCCCGTCCAGAGCCCTTATTTATTACTATTCTTGCCCTCAGTGCGCCGCCATCTTGCAGTTCACGACAACGCCTCATTTGAGTTTCCGATTAATAATGGAAAGGATTCGTGAATCTCGTTTGTGTATTATGTGACCCAAGCAAAGCACTTGCATCCAAGTTATTCCAGCTCCATGACCAGACTGCCCAGTTCTGTCATCGCATGGAGGGTTTGTGTGTGGCTTCTAGTGCCATCCTGGACCTCTTATCTTATCGTCCACACCTTACCTTAGGTGCCTGGCCTTACCCAGGTACCTATGTAAGCAGGTAGGTCACGCACCTGCCATTTACTCACGGGCACGGGGAGCCCACCTAATAATTAAACAGACCTAGGCACGGTCAGCTGGCGCATTTGCCCGAGCCAAACACAGCCACACGTGCCACAAACGCACCCCATGTTCGGCGTAAGGTACCTAGGTACTGCCATTCAGGCGCTGGGACCACCCGGCCGACGGATTACATAGCTTCCCCGCTGCCAGGGTTCCAGTCCACCTTGCCATTGGGGGCCACCCACCACCAGGTTGACGTTCAGTGTCCGGACCTCACCTTACCTTACCTTACCTTACCTTGCCGGTACCATCCAGGCTCGACATCTCAGCCTCCACATCTATCGTGACTTTTCCTCTACCTCAAGTTAAAAGGTGCTCCGCTGCCGGGCACTGCAGCGAAACCTCAGCTTATCCCGACAATCACCAGCTCATCAAAGGCTTGACGGTCTGGCTTTGTCCGAACCTTGACCCGACCGCCGCCGACCACCGTCCACCGACCAACACCAAAGCACTCCAGCCTCCTGGCGACTACCAATTTGCGCTGCTGCCTTCGACAGCAAATCCTCCTACGTTCCTCAGTCTTCGGTCGAGATACTTGACTTCTATCATCGCTGTGACTGGCGAAATACAAAACTCTTCGGCTCCTCGAACCCCCGTCGTCGACTGAACATCATCTCCGTCTGGTAGTTTCCCACCGCCGGCGCTGTCCCGGCGATAGTGCATCTTTGGTGTCCGTCGCATCACGGCGCATACATCCTGCCGAAGGCCCCGGCTTTGGTCGTACACCATGGCGAACGCTTCCCTTAATTTCATTACTTTCAACCAGGACCATAGCTGTCTCGCAGTCGGTAACGGGTTCCCCGCCACCGCACCCGCGGACCCCATTTGGTTGATGAACATCTTTCACTGACTGGCTGCGTCGCCCACATAGGCACATCAAAAGGTTTCCGCATCTACCACACCGATCCCTTTTCAAAAATCTTCAGCAGCGATGACGGGAATATTGCCATTATCGAGATGCTGTTCTCGACCTCACTGGTTGCGCTGATCCTTTCTCCACGACACTTAATCATACAGAACACCAAAGTTGGTCGTCTTTCGTTCCTTTTCTGCCAGAATACTAACTCTGAGAAAGAGGTCTTCAGTCATATGCGAGCTTACCTTTCCCTCCGCCGTTCTTGCCGTCCGCCTGAATCGCAAACGTCTCGCAGTCGTGCTTGAGTCTGAAATCTATCTCTACGACATTTCCAACATGAGCCTACTCTATACAATCCCTACTTCGCCGAACCCAGGCGCCATCTGTGCCCTGTCACCATCCTCGGAAAATTGCTACATTGCATATCCGCTGCCAAAGCCCCGCGAGGATAACGGAGACAAGAGACCGGCTCATGCCCCACCCCTCTCGACCTACGTTGCTCCTACATCAGGAGAGGTCCTAGTATTCGATACAATTACCCTCAAAGCTGTTAACGTTATCGAGGCCCATAGATCACCTCTCTGTAGCATCTCGTTGAACAGCGAGGGCACACTGCTTGCCACTGCTAGTGAGACCGGCACCATCATCCGTGTGTTCTCTGTCCCCGGAGGACAAAAGCTGTACCAGTTCCGCCGGGGAACTTACCCATCCACAATCTACAGCATGTCTTTCAATCTCAGCTCGACGTTGCTCTGCGTTTCTTCGACATCCGATACCGTTCATATATTTCGCCTCGGTGCTCCTCCCCCAGGAAACAACTCGGCTTCGGCTGCTGCAGAAACACCCGGGTCGCCAAGGCAGGATCGATGGTCGCGATCCAGGAGTTACGACAGCAGTAATGAATCACCTGCAGGCAGCGCAGCAGGGTCCCCTAGAAGCGACCTAGTTGAGCCGGTCGGACCTAGCAATGGGGGCGGTGGCAGCCAGCAGCAGATAAATCGGCGGCAAAGTGGCTCATTCAGCAGCATACTTCGACGGTCGTCACAGATAATGGGTCGTAGCGTGGCCGGTGTTGTTGGCTCTTACCTGCCTCAGACAGTGACGGAAATGTGGGAGCCCCTTCGCGACTTTGCCTACATTAAGATCCCGAAGTCTTCGAATTCGCCAACAGCATCGACTCGAGGCGGCGGGCTCACAGGCGGGTCACAGCTTCCCAACGGCCCGCTGAGGAGCGTTGTAGCCATGAGCAGTAGTAGCCCGCAGGTGATGGTTGTGACCAGCGACGGAGGCTTTTACGTTTACAATATCGATATGGAGCACGGCGGTGAGGGCTACCTGGTCAAGCAGTTCTCGTAAGTCTTCGTCCATATTGTTCCCGGACGAGAGCTAACGAGGCATCATTTGTAGGGTTCTTGACGGCGACGACAAACTGGACTCGTCGGCCTACGGCACGTAGTCTTTTTTTCCGTAGTAGTTCCGCTGTGAGCGACGGGAGTTATCGGGGTCAGATTTCAACGTGTGCGCTCTGCGCATTGTTGATATCAGCAGAAGACAGCTGCATTCGGAGGCGTTTGGCTACATACTTTCTTCCTAGGGGTGACTAGGAGGCTACAGCACCTTGCATTCTTGATCTAATACGAAGCGAACACTGCTTGCCGCTTGGCCATCACGAGGCCGCTAATTCAAAAAAAAAAACCCCCGATTTCTGCGCTTGCACATGGTTGGCCACGTGAAAGACTCCGGAAGGGATGCTGTTGTGAAATCACGATACCCGAAGACGAGCAACCTCCTGATATGATATGGTTGATGTGCAGTAGCGCACGATAGCGCGAAAACTTGCTCATAGTATATGTATTATCAGCAGTCGCATCTTCGCTCATCGGGAGGTATAGGTTCTCGATCAGCAGGCTTAGCTGAGTAAATCTTGGCATCATCACCCGTTGCCATCGACCGTGGCTGAACCCTTTTAAATACTCGTGTCCAACGATTGTGCAATAACGAGACCGAGAACATGAAAGTCATGCGCCCTCCGTCACCACAAGACCCCAACGAGCGGTCGCCACAAACAAAAAAAAAAGAAGAAAAAAAAAGGGTTGGAAAACGCGAAATCAACAACGCCGCCCATTTGGAACAACAGTGCCCCGCGAACCATGACCCATCGGAAACTACTTTCTCCGACAAACCCTGCCATGGCAAGACAATCGCAGACGCCTGTCTCCGTGCATCCGTCATGTCATTTTGAAACGAGGGGAAAAGGATGAAAATGAAAGCAAAAACTCGGGCCAAACACCACAGAGAACTCCCAGAAATCCTTACCAAGGATAGAAGAATCAAAGAATTGAGTAACGTCCAATGATCCACGAGGGCACATTATCGAGCGTAAGGTCTGTTCATCAGGGCAATCTCCCTGGCAATCTCTCCCCACTCTAATTCCCGTTTGATCCCAGCAGGTCCGCACTGCTTGACCTGGTTCAGCTCTTCCCACTTCAGGAGCTCGTATGCGAATCGTAGGTGAGGCTGGATGATGACATTGAGTCGGCGGGCTCGGACGAAGCAATACGCCCGGGGAAACGATAGGTTCATGGCCCGCATCACTTCCGCAATACAGATGGTGGCACTGCGGGATACACCAACCCTGCAGTGCACCAATGTGGCTGTTCCGCTGCGCCGGCCGTGGTCTAGGAACACAGTTAGAAACTAGTCAACACTTCGAGACTGGTAAAACTCACCAATGAATTCGAGGCACCGTTCGAACTCATCAGTCAACGGATCAATGCCGTTGTCTTGAACGCCCTGGACCACGCATACATTCTCTGGGCCCCATTCCTCCAACTCGCCTTCTCTCCACATTGAAGTCTCACCCACGCTGAGAATCTGGCCAATTCCGAGAGCCCTGAGCAAATCCGGGTTGTTGGCGTGCCCGAGGTTTCCGAGGTACATGTAGTCCAGCACCCGGCTGGGCAGAGAACCATCGAGACCAGGCAGCCACGCAGGCTCCTTGATCAGGGCTGTCACCTCGCGTAATCCCTTTCCAGCGTGAACTGGCGACTCATGGAGTAGACGAGCTTCAATGCACGTCAAAAGAGCCACATCGGTTGGATATGCGAAGAAATTGCGTTGCTTGACTGTGTGCAAGTGTAGCCAGGCATCAGCAATACCTCGTCCGGTGCTGTAGCTGAAATAGGCGATCCCCAGCATCGTAGATTCAGTATATCCGTCGGCACAGTGAATAAGTATCCTCATGGGATGAGGACCTGCAGGCTCCCCACCTTCCGCTGGTTCGTCCATTCCTACATCTCCGTCAAAGTCCAAGCTGGACTGTTCAGAGGGTGGTAGGGTGCCGTGTGCCAAGTGATATATCCATTTGCAGGTTTCTAGAATGCCGTCGGCTTCAACTTGCGACCAAGTCGGTGGCAGAATGCTGCCAGAGGATGGAAAGTCAATGTACGGGCGAACGGCTGGCTTGATCTTGGACTCGGCTAGAGCGCGTAGTGTCGACGGATTCAAACGACCGACATCGCTGCACTCGATCAAAACGTCGTACTTGTACTCTTCTCCAGAAGTGGGATCTGGTGTTGGGCCTAGCCAAACATTTTGGGATATCTCTGAGGCCTTGGTCATTTCGTACATCTCTTTCCTCTCCTGCTGGAAGAAGTCGAGAACATTTCCCGTCAATTCACCCTGGTGATCGATGGCAACGATGTCCCTGTGCCTCGTTTCGAATTCGCTGAAGGGGGAAACGCAGAGAAATGTGTTGTACGCTGGCAGTGGGTGGCCCTGTGCCTCGTGTTTTTGGCGCCACCGTGACTGAGCTGTGGCAATATCCAGTCCGGTCCTCTGCACAGTGGCTTCGTCCCCTCCATAAACGATGATGTCGGACATCATGGCCAACTTGGCTGCCTGGATCTGGAAGTTTCTTACACAGAAACCGTCGCGCGGGTCGATGTCAATGAATTCGGGAGAATCGCCCAAATACATGAACTCTTGGGGGGCGATGGCGCCCTTGAGACGCGCCACGGCAACATCACCGTCGGCTTTGACGAGAGTGACGCCGCGCACACATGTGGGCGTTTTCCTCAGGGAGCGATGACGGGCAATGAAGAAAGCTTGCTGGATATGGTTGTGGGGGTGGAGCCCGTGGAACCAGGGGAAGACTTGGTTCGGATCTGGTAACGGCTGGCGAGAAATGTAGTCAACGGCAGCAGCGACGTCTGCGGGGCTTATCGTGTACAAGGTCAATGTTGCGGAATCTTGTCTATTGAACTTGTCAGGGGGATAGAGCAGCGATGATTGTTGAGCCTGTTCCTCATCGCGTGGGGGAGAGGGAGGAGGAGTGTTGGGCTCCTCCGCTGGAACTGGCCCCGGAGGGCAGACAGGAAGATGCTTGTTTGGTACGGGGACTTGGGCTGCGCTGATGGACTCGAGCGATATGGACGAGACGGAGCCCACTGCAGACGAAGGGCGATGAGGGGGGATAGGCCTTGGGAGAGCAATTGTGGCCATTTTTCAAAGGCGAATTTTCTTATTGCGACGGACTGGAAGTCGCAATCAACGTGAGATGTGTTGAACAGTTGGCTCGACGTCGGGGTTGGCAGCTTATCAGCGGTAATAGGGGGTGGTCGGGGTTGTGTTGGGGTCGTTGGTCGGTGGTCGGGGCGGGAGTAGAAGGTAGTGAGCTGGTGTTGCAGCCAAGCCACTACGAGGTCGCTCGACAATATCCGTAGACTCAGACGGTTGTCGTCCTGGAGCTTCTGCCTCGGACGACACTGTCTATGGGCTGGCTTCAAGGCGATTTAGAGATGGAAGACGATGCCAATCGCGCCTCGTACTGGGTGGAAAGCGGCGTATGTGAGAGAAGAGGATTTGTCACAGCGGAAGCCTGGGGTCGGGGAGAGGTAGTGAGTGGTAATGAATAGAGTACGCACTCGAATGGACTGGGTTTGGCGTGTTGGCGTCGGCTGGGGGTGGCGGGCGATCCTTATCGCACATGCCCAAAAGCAATAACGGTAGCAGCAACGCCAGCTCGGATCGTGATAGGCGGCGAGGGGTATCTGGCGAGCTGCGGTGATGAGCAGCGTCAGGTGGGAAGGTAGACGAGTTATCTTGCTGCAACGGTGATAACGTCAACGGCAGAAGCGGCGCCCGGTGGTGGAGATTTATCGTCGGCAGACGGCAAAGATACTCTGTACAGCTAATAACAACGACGAGGGACGGCTAGTGCAAAGACGGCCTCATTAAGGCTGGTGGTGGAAAGGGAGTAGAAAGGCGTATGATATGATGGAGAGTGTCAAGAAGCAGCGTTTCGCAGAAGAATAAGTCTGCATAGGCCAAAAAGAAGGCCAACGAGGAGAAGATGAGGAGAAGGGAAGGAGCACAGCGCACAGGAACGTATGGCAGGTGATTGCGATTGGTGAAGTGCAACACCGTACCGTACGCAGTACCGTCAATTCGACATGGATGCGCGAGAGACTACCGCCACCAAGGACAGGACCAAGACCCAGCCTAAGCCTACCTGTACCTAGTAAGGCAGGGAGGGAGGGAGGGAGAGACAGCAATGCAGGACAGGACAGGACAGGACAGGACAGGACAGGACAGGACAGGACAGGACAGGACAGGCCAACAGAATGACTGAATGAATGGGAGGGTGAGGGTGAGGGTTGTACTTTCGTTACCTTGGTGAAGTAGTAGGGAGGAGAAAGGCAAGAGGAAGAGGGGTGGGTGGGTTGGAATTGGAACAAGCACGGTTACAGCATCTTCTGGGCTACTGCGAACGGTAGCGTCACCAACAGCTCCTGTGGGATGGTTTTCCAGACGCGGCATATGGCCCATGTTAAGCACTCATGTCTCCTGGAGGTACACGTTGCATCTGAGGTACCTTAGCTAGGTACCTTAGCTCTGGAAGGTAAGGTACTACACTAGGTATGTAGAGCACGCAGCAACGGGGAATGGCATGGCGCGCCACTGGAGACCTGGGGTCGCCCATCTCTAGTGCCGATCTGGTCTGGGCTCCCCCATCACCGTGGCTTCATACAAACAACAGACGACGGCGACAGCGGGAGACTCGGGCGTTCAAGACGTACAGTGTGCGTGGTCGAGGGGCGGGCACGCGATACGCTGCCTGGTTGGGCACTGCAGAGGCAGCGCTTTCTCTGCTGATTGCTGCTGCTGCTGCCGCTGTTGCCATCATACTAGGTACCTCAGGTAGTTCTACCATTGCATTTCCGCCTGCCATATCCCGTGACCAAGGCGGATGAGCAGCGCCGCACAGCATCGTCTGTCGCGAGATCAGCCAAGATAACGACACCATAGTGGACCAACACTGGTCAGGACAAGACAGGGAGATGCTGGGGCAAACCTAGGCGACCCAAAAGGAGACGGGCGAGTGACGACGGGGAGCAGGACGGACGCATGGAGACCTACCTAGTGTATCCATAGTGTACTGGCTACCGTACGGGGGTCACAATCGGTGTCACAATCCAGGTGGGGACGGGCGTCGGCGCTAGCACCACGGACACAGGTAGGTGCTGCATCCGCATCCATCCAGTGGTGGCCCCAGTCCTCTCCAAAAAGTGAAGTGCCCGGTGAGGTGACAGACCAATTAACTTACGTACCTTGAGGTATTTAGGCAATGAACTGTTTGACCGCTCAAGCCCCGACGTGCTGGGTGAGCGGACAGATGGGCAATTGGCAAAACAAGCACAATAGAAGGTAAGAAGGTAGGGAAGTAGATCACGGTGCCAAAACACATGGCTTGAGCACGGTTCAAGCGGGGTTTGGTGGATCGCCCACTCACAAGGCTATCCATCCCTGCCCGTCTGCCGACCTTGAAACAAGACGAGTGGCAGCAGAGACTCAGCATTTGCACTTGCATCTGCACTTATATGTCGTCTGCACCTTACTGCGCTGCCATTTCCGAAGCAAGCGTCTACCATGCAGCACGAGGCCTTTGGGGGCGCGAGTGAACAGTGGTTGGAATGGGAGAGACGTCAGTTGACGACCATATAGAAGCGTAGTGTTTCCTTCCCGCTCCACAACCACGCGCCCCCACACCCATTCCGCCGCGTGCGAATGGCTCCCTACAAAATTCGCAGTAAGATAACTATATACTGCATAGTACATTGGCCCTGTTTGCAATGGGTGTAATTGGATTCTATTCCTCCAGCACGAACCCTTGTCTGCACACGGCACCGCGTCAAGGTCTATCGTTGCCGCACCACATCCGCAACAGTTGCTCCCAGCAGATGCACCTGTGGACATGGCCTAGTTACCTTACAGATACAAAGTAAACCTAAGGTACTAAGTAGGTAGAAAGAAAGGGTCCGGTCAGGGATCCGGCTCTATGGATCTCGGTTCTTGATATTCCCCGACGACAAGCCCCCCAGGGGCAGTGTCCAGACCCGTCCACTCCACGTCAGATCAGCTTCAAAGATCGCAAGCTATCTATATTTGAGAATCGTGTAACCAAACATACATCCGGTTCTGCAGCCCATGGACCAGAGAGCGACAGGACAGGGCGGAGTCTTGCGTCTGCGTTGCATGCCCTCCTAGATGAAGTTTAGCGGCGGATACTCTACATCATGCCCACAAACAACTAAGCCCTCACGCCCTCCAGAATCTCAAAGTGTTTGTATTAATTGTCTGCCGAGAGTTGAGAGCGGAAAGCACACTCCCTTCAATTCCACGTCCCGCTGAAAGGCGGGGGCGGGGTAGAGGGTCCCTAATGCGTAAGTGTATGAGCGTGTGCCTTAGGTACAGTCTTGCGGGCTGCTCCGGCACCGTACCTAGTGTGTCTGAGGCCCACGCTGAATCCTACCACCTCAGCCACCGTTACAGACTTCCATTCCCAATCTGTGCCTCATGTGGCTGGTCCGCTCCCACACAACTAGCGAACGTGCTGGGTAAGGTAGGCAGGCAGGCATCTTAAGTACATGAGCTCTGGTACATACGTCATTGACAATCGCTCGATAACAATTGTAGATTCAGCTACGCCCATGCACTGACCAGCGTGCTTCGCTCGCCCTCAAAGTTCTGTTGAATCTGGAGCACATCATCTGCCTTACATAAGGCACCCATGTGCAAACGGCGGACCTCCCTTTTTTTAATCCGGTACTTTGGACTATTTGGTCCGCGCTTTTGCGTGCTTGCGCAACTCCTTACTTGGTACCTGATCCAGCATTAAGGCAACAAGCGCATCTCACGCAGAGCTCTGTTCTCGCCCTGCCAACTTGAGACAACCTTCGGACCTAATGCTGTCTTGCGCGTACAGCTAATGTCATCAGGCAGGCTTTACATATCAGTCGCTGTTCTTCCGTCTTCTTCGGCATGCGTAGCCCTCGCTTTCTGTTCCCTGAATTATCCGCCCGTGTGATCTTGCTAACGCCGACTTGGTTTCACAGACACACTCTACCATTTCCACCTCAAAGAGGTCTTCTCGCGACCCCGATCCTGCGATCCCTCTTGACGACTCGCAAAACATGATCAAGTCCACCTTGCTTGTCCGGCTTGCTGAAAGCCGTTCATGATAGAGGCCCGACTCCACAACAAACACTCCTCTCGAAGCCCCGAAATCCGCTCTTACTCACCTGGCTATTGCGCTTGCTCGTCCGCAGCGATCGACTCCCGCCACCGTCAGACCAAAACACATAACAGACAGACATTGCCTGGTTGACTAAGGAGAAACCATGATGTCTGCCCCGGCACAAGTACACACGTACGGCCCCAAGTGTCGCCTTACTCCCGTGGCGCACCCGACCCCGACCGGGCAGGACAACGGTGTGCCCCCTGTTCCCGCGCAATTCTTCTACTCGTCGGTCATGCCAATAGACGACCCCTTGTCGCCTGGCACGATCGCTGGTGCGTCCGATGCGCGGACTACTCGAGGCCAAATCCGTCCCTTTTCGTTAGGCGACAACAACGCTCTGGAGAAGGCTTGGCTCAGTTTTCTCTCCGAGGATAACGTAAAAGCTCATGAGCATTTAGTACGGAATTGCACCCTGAGTCCTGATGTTGAGAAGGCGAACATAAAAAAGCTAGAGCTTCTGGTTCGGCACCTGGCCGCAAAACATGGCCGAAAGCATGGGGGGATATTTCAGGCATCGGTCGTCGCAGGCGAAGACTCGGATATCCTCCCCGACACTCCAGCTACAGTTTGCTGTCCCGACCTTTTTATTGACGTGTCCACCGAACTGCAAAACACATTTTGTGCCCTTGCGAGAAAACAACAATCCTCCCTAGGCCAGGACAATGTGGTTCAGGAGGTCATGATGGAACTGCGACGCCAACTTAGTACACATCCAGCCGCCGATGACTCCCGGTCAACAGCCGGGAGCGTCCCCTCCTCGAGGCCTCGGGCAGATTCGGCGCGCTCAAGGCAAATGGGAATTGTGGGCTCTTTCAGCCCCCGCCGTGAAGCCGCCAGTGAATTATCTCGTTCTCAAAAGGACGGGATCACATATGGAGCTGACACCAAAGCGAGACCAAGATCTGATTCGCGCGCGAGTGAGCAAGCGTCTCGCCCATCGACCCCCGGCACGAGTACCTCGTTTCGGCCGTCTGTGGATGACGGGATATCCGGGAAGCCTTTCGTCAGAGCGGGAATAAGGCAAAGACCACAAGACGCCTTTGCAAGTTCATTCCCCCCTATCGAGACTCCCAGTGCCAATGGAGATAAACACGATATGCGAACTCCGCCCAAAGCACAAGAACCAACGAGGCCGAGGGCAAGTATAGTACAAATCGCCACACTGAGCGACGCGAGCTACAGAAGAGAAGCCATTGATGTCGTCGTTGGCGTATCTAGGCTTCACATGGTGTCCATTCCTGCTCTACAGATGAAACCGATTTACTGGTCCCCTGTGAACGACATCGCCGTGGTACTCCGTGCTACATGGTTCTACAGGTTCGTGAATGTTTATCAAGATGTAAGTGGTTGTGGGCTGGGTCTGACAGCGATCCTAGAGATACAATGCTCCCAATTCCGCCAGCAGTAGCGAATCAACTAGAAGCTGGGTACCGAGAGCTGCAACCGCATGCTGAGACCTGGAGCGATGAGCTTCGCTGTGCGATTGAAGTTGGTCCGCTCGGCGAAGAAAAAGTGTCGCATCGTCTCTGGCCGGAAGATGTGGAAAATCTGAGCGATGGCGACAAGCAGACCGTCTCAGACCCCGAAATTTCAACGGATCCTTTCTGTGCTGCTAGCTGCTATCGTGGAGAAGCTGCGGCTGAAGGATCCGTCGATCCAACTCCAAAGTCTTCCAGCTCGATGCCGCATCGAAGTTACGCCAGCTACCACGTCATCTATAAGGACGCTTCCCGAGCCTTCCTCTTGAAACCCAGTTTAAAACCATCGGCCTACTATGGGAGACGGCCAGTAGCCAAGATTATGAAGGGAATGACTATCGGCATCCCTGTAGTTCGTGGCTTCGATCGGGAGACGTGGGAACGCATCCACGACAAGAAGGGTAGGGGCGACACAAATTCTCAGTCAGAATCTCCTACGAGCGACACTGCTGAAAGCGGCGGGCAGGACTTTTTATGTCCAGCTTGTAAGGCAGAAAAGGAGCAGGGCCAGGTTACCGACCTTGTGATGGTTGTACATGGCATAGGGCAGAAGTTTGCTGAGCGAGTCGAAAGCTTTCACTTCACGCACGCCATCAACGCATTTCGCCGGGAAGTCAATATGGAACTGTGCAATCCCGTGGTTAAGGCAGTCTTGAGAGACGACCAGAACGGAATCATGGTACTTCCGATAAACTGGCGCCACACTTTGTCATTCGAAGACGGTGGCCCGATGACGGAGGAGGACAAGGCAACCCACGTGCCTGATGGATTCAGCCTCAAGGACATCGAACCTGGCAGCATCCCGGCCGTGAGAAGCATGATCTCTGATGTCATGTTCGACATTCCATTCTACATGTCCCATCACAAGGGCAAAATGATCAAGGCGCTTGTCACGGAGGCCAACCGCGTATACCGGCTGTGGTGTCGCAACAACCCTGGTTTTGCTGAGAAGGGGCGTGTCCATCTGATCGGGCATTCTCTTGGCAGTGCCATGGCGATTGACATCTTATCCCGACAACCCACACGAGTTCCTAGGTTGGACATGTCCATCAAATTGCCAGGAGCTGATTTCTTCGAGTTTGACACCAACAACTTGTTCCTCGTCGGAAGCCCGGCCGGATTCTTCCTGCTTCTCGAGAGAGGCATGCTCCAACCTCGGCGTGGCCGGGTCAAACCTGGCGCTGATCCGAGCGATATACACGCACCGGATGTTACGGGACAAGTTGGCCGGTTTGGGTGCATTGCGGTAGACAACATCTACAACGTGCTGGCTAAGGAGGACCCAATCGCCTACCTACTCAACGGCACAATAGACCCGGTATATGCTTCAAGTCTCAAGACGGCTCATGTTCCCTCAACCACCAGTTCCATCTTCAAGTACGTTGGCAACGCCATGCGAAGTCTTGTGCCAGGCGCAACCCCGAGCCCCGCGGCTATCGAGCCAGCGGCCACGCCCAAGCCCTCTGTCGTGCGTTTGCCGTCACAGCTCGAGTTGGAGGTACACGATTTTACGCGTGAGGAGATTGCAGAGAGAAAGGCGTACTTGTTGAACGACAATGGCCAAATTGATTACTATCTCAGATATGGCGGTGGGCCTCTGGAGATCCAGTACCTCAATATGCTGAGCGCCCATACGTGCTACTGGACGAGCCAGGATTTCATTCGTATGCTGTGCATGGAGGTTGGGAGGAAGCCTGGGAGACAAAACACGATTCCTGCCATGAGGGCTCAGAAGGCAACCAAAAGGATCATCGTTAACTAGGTGACTTATGGCGGACGGATGGGCGGACGATTTGAAATGAGGTTTACAAGATTCAAACATGGACGCAGAGTCGTGACACAAAGTCATTCTCGCATGATGCGTAGACAGTGCGACTGGATCGTGGATGAAGCACCAGATTTAGGTTTCTATCAGACAAAACATTTAATGTACATGGCCGGTTTCGCTTATCATCCAGACGCTGACGGGCTTCAGCTTAGGTACCAGCTGCGGTCAAGGAGCTGGCTCATCAAGAACCTCAGAATCCATCGTCGATCTCCATCATGTCCTGGTCAAGGTCATCATCCATGCCGTATTCGTCGCCCTCGTCAGCTCCCAACTGCATGCCATCAATCCCGGCAGCTTCGAGCTGTTGGATCCGTTCCAGGTCCATCTTCTCCTTGTGCTTCATCAAATCCTCGTAGCTCCATGTGCTCACACCTTCCTGGTCCTTGGCCCGGAACGGTTGAGCCATCTGCTTGAGGAAGCGGCGAGCGCTGCTAACAGCCATGTCGGTGCTGAGGTTGGTGTCGGCGTCGAGAAGACCTTGGTTGATCCATTTGGGCAGCTGCACTCGCTTCTTTTGGAATCTGCGGTCGGCCAGGACCATGATACCGTAGTCGTCCTTGCCTCTCAAAACACGACCCAGACACTGGGCAGCGTGTCGCATGGCGTCGAATGACAGGAAGTCGTTCTCGCGGATACGGTACGTCTCGCGAAGGAACTCGAGTCTCGCCTTGAGGATTCGGGACTCAGTGTACTGGAATGGCACGCCGATGCACAACACAGTACGGCCGTACTGGTGGTCGAAATCGATACCCTCAGACACCTTGCCTCGAGCGACGCACAGGAGAACGGCGCCGCGGCCGTTGCAGCACGCCGTTCGGTACGTTTCCAGCGCCAGCGAAGTTTCCTGCGCATCGGGTGTCTCGACGAGGATGAGTTTGTACTTCCAGACCTCTTCGAGGATGTTCATTCCCTGCCACATGCTGATGATGGACTCCATGTAGAGATAGGAGGGGAAGAAAACCACCATGCCATCCGGGGTGATTTTGGCAAACTCGGTCAGCAGCGTGCCGTAGTTTCGCACCACGCTCGGCTCGTTCCTGACCTGGAAACTCGTGGAAACACTTGCTTGGTCACTTCCACGTGTCACAATCATGGGCAAGAACGACCTTCGCGCCAACGTCATGCTATATGACTCCTGTACCACGGTCGAGAAGCCAAGCATCTTCGGGTACATCTCAAGAGGGGAGATCGTTCCTGAAGTGATGATAACAGAACTGAACCTGTCAAAAACGGGTCGGATTGCGATTGCGGCGTCCAAACAAGTGAAGTGCAGGACAGGGTTTGGCACCTCTGCTGTCTCCGACTCAAATGGTTCTAGGATCAGGAGAAACCCCTTCTCGTATGTTGCTACCAGCGTCGCGAAGGTAGCTACCTCTTGCAAAGGCTGGTAGTCTTCAATATTCGTGAGCTCGAGAGTTCTCACCAAGGACGTCAATCGTTCGGCACAGAATCGCAGAGGCTTCTTCTCAATGAAGGTGTACTCCCTCAAATGAGCAAGGAAAGACGGAGGTGTCTCTGAAATGGTGTGTCTGACCTTCATCCGTGTCTGGTATGTCGTTAACATCCGGCTTCCTGTTTCTGTCAGAGTTGCTCACCTTGAGATACTCGATGAACCTCTTCAGAAAAGACACGAAATGTTCAGCCCTTCTGATATTGCCTGGTACCGCCTCCTTCAGCAAGTCGTCTGGTAAGGCTGCTGACTGTCAGTGAAAGATAAGGAAGCGAGAAATCAGGGCATCGTATACCTGGGTTGGCCATGAATGCGTCCTCCTGTCGCGCTTCGTCGGCATCCCGCAATCCTTCCACAAGCTTCTGGTACTCATTCTGCAACTGCTCCTGGTCGGTGTCTCTCATCTCCGAGATCTTCTTTTCCAAGTTCTGTGCGCCCCTCGTTGCTTTTCGTAGAGAGTCCTCGGTGATATCTGTGCTTAGGGACTCGATGCAGACGTTGTCAATATTGTGGGCTTCGTCAAAGACGACAATGCAGTCTTTTGAGAGCTCTTTCGATACTCTCTCTGCGATCTTGGGATCAAGTAAATAGTGGTAAGAGTAGATGATGACGTTGCAAAATTGCATCTGTTCGTGCTCAGCACAAGAAACAACAAGGTGATCTTTCAATCCTTACCATGCGTCTTGCAGTGAAATATGGGCACTGCTTGTGCTGTTCGCCGTATCTCAGAAGGCCCTCAAAGGTCCAAACTCCGTTTGGAATGAGATTGTGCGGCTCGAGGAGATCCAGGTTCTATGTCGAATCTTTAGCCAAATGAGAAGCCACGACTGAAGCAATACCCACATCATGGTAAACGCATAGATCGACATTCTCGCCTCGATCCTTTTTCTCCTTGACAAATCCAGCCGTGAGGCTTCGGCAACGAGCGTCGACGATGGCACCGCTCTTTTCCTGCTTGACTGACGGGTGAAGACACAGGTTCTTTCGACTTGTCAGCCCGAGGCCTCTGAACTCTTCCTCCTCTCCAAGCTCTTGAGCGCGGTACTTCATGAGAGCTTTCAACTCTGCGAGGGCCTTTTCGATCTCAGACATGGTACCTGATATGGTTAGATATAGTCAAAGCTTCTGGAGGATTCAGGCGTACGTGAGCAGTAGATGAGCTTGCGATGCTCTGGGTTATATTGTTGATAGGCCACAATAAGTGAGAGCAGCGATACCGTCTTTCCTGTTCCTGAAGGCATCTCTAGGACGCAGTGGCCACCCGCGTCCAGAGTCTCTAGTGGATGAATTGACTAGTCAGTAAGAAGTATGATATTCGAGGGGAAATGTCTAGCGAACACACTCTTGAGGTCGCACATATAGCTAAACACCGACGAAGTCAGCACTCATCGGGCTCAGGTTGCGGAGCGTGGTGACTTACGCATACTGCTCAGGGTATATCCTAGGGTAGGGGAAAAGAATTGGCAGATCACTGGGAAGGTGGTGTTAGTTGTGGGTTTTGAGGACTGTGGAAGGTAAGGCTTACTCGATGAAGAACTTCATTGTGATGGCGATAAGGGGCCCAAAGCCCGCCGATCAGCTACACTTTGATGAGCTCTGTTTGAGACTTGGAAGTTTGGAAAAGACGGTTGTCAAAGATGAGGGAAGGATATGGGTGACGATGTGAGGCTCGCCAGGTGTGGAAGTTGCGGTGGACTTTGGTGGTTGGTCGAGGTTGAGCGAAAGGCCCACCGCGATAGAGGCAAGAAAAGCAGAAATTTTGGCAGGTTTGCTGTATTCAAGCAATCAGATACTGCATGCATCTAGTCGAATCAGTAACAGCTATTCTGGCCAGTCTTCTGCATGTCACGATCCGCGATGATGGAAAAATGTGATGCGCGTTGCTGTGCTGTGCCTGAAAATCGGTGACGTGAGACAGCTCTTTCCTTCGAACAGGCAGGGGGAGCTGTGGAGCCAAAGCGTCGCGGTTTCACGTGACCTTCGGTGACCATGACCTTCACCTGTCCGATCCTCGGTGTGAAGCGCGCTTACCTCGGTGAGAAGAGGTGCAACTGTTGATAGCTGATCTTTCAGAAATAGACCGGCTACGTGCATAAGGGCAATGATTTTCTTCGAACCCCATTGTTTGTCCGAATTCCAGTTTTTCTAATCATCCCGGCAGGAGGAGCCATCCAAGTTGATGATCCAGCAAGTTGCAGATGACCTACGTCTGCCAACCCAAAGCATCAATATACACGCACATGCAACGGGGGCCGTCGGGCCCGTTGGAAGCAACACACGGAAACCTTGCCAGCCATATATTTTCTTCACCTTGCGAGTCCCTCAATGTTCCAGACAATCTGTATTTCACGACCTTACATATCTCCGAGTCTTCAGACAAGATTGGTGACGAAGTATACGAGCGAGGTATGCTTACCGCATATACGGACTACAAAAGGAGGCATAAGATGAGAGAGGCCGAGGCCAAAACTGAGCCTGTCAAGGGTTATTCGAAGATCAGGAGAATCAAATGCTCCGTCATTGCCTTTGGTAGGCCCTGGCCATCGACACTCTTGAATCTCGTCGCATCACGCGCCTACCGCGCCTCATTTACTGATTTCACAACTTTCACAGCCCGCGAGGCAGTCTCTCGATTGAGGTCATTTTCAGATGCTATGCTCTTCCTTGACGACTCGCCTACGACAGCCAATAAGTCGACAAGTTGGTGGCGCCTACAAGGACTGCGCGGGATTGATCCGCCGACTAGCGAATCGGGGGCCGGGTCTAAGGGCGGCCGCCGCGGGGAAATAATAGGTACTGCTAGATAGCAAGTAGACTCACTACCTTACGCTGGGATGGGCCTGCAGCGATGAACTAGCACACAATCACCGTCTGCAAATGGATGCTGTACACGCCTGTGACCGAGTAATCCTTCGCGGTAGTCAGCACTTAATCAGATGACCTGGCTTGGAAGATCCCGGTGTGACTGATGCGAGCGCGCCTTTGGCACATGTACGCGCACAAGTACACAGGCAGGACCGTCCCATCTCATCGTAGCTTTCTTGACGTAGAAACTAAGAAAGTAAAGAAACAGACCATGGGACGAGCGGGACCGCCTGCCTGCCCGAGGAACGGTTGAGCACCGACTGACCGACGGGCTCTAGACACTTGGTTCGCGAGTTCGGATAGAGAGGTACACTGAGGAGTAGTAGTGTACACATGCACCAACAACGGGGAATGAGCAAAAGCACAGTACTTTTTTACTTTGCCAAAGTCCCCATTTCCAGCCCACCATGGCGCAGGTTACGCCCGACTGCGGTCTCGCTTCAGAGATACCCCTGCCCCGGCTCCTTGGGAAGCCGACCGAGTACAAGGATGTTCTCGTAGTCTTCTACACCTGGTCTGCAGTAGTGTATTTCTTCGTGGGAATACAGACGCCGGTGGCTGGTTAGGGGTGGGAGATCGCAGGGTCTCGTAGGGCCAGTTTTATTTGGATTCTAGTGCGTCTAGCGCTTGACGGATATGCTCACTCAACCAGATGGAAGCAAGACAAGGCGTAGGGAGCAGAGGAAACGAGCCGGTGGGCACGGGCAGGGCCGCGATAAATGCCCTCGCCACAGACGGGAGTCGGTCGAAGGAGTGGGAAGCATGCAAGTCAGAGGCTCTGCAAGGTGAGGTCCGGTCTGGTCTTCTGGCCGCAGACATCTAATAACTACATGCACCCGCGATAAAGCAAGATGCGTCCCAATCGTTGCAGTCAAAAATCACCGGGAATTTGAGAGGATGCAGCAGCTAGCCCATGTTCTGGGGGCCACGAACAAAAGACCAAAAGGAATAGCACAGAAAACACTTTAATCTGTGTTGGGCGCCCTTGGTTGCATCACCACCATCATCACCACCACCATGCCCCTTGCTTGCTACATGAGAACTCCATGGAGATTGACTTTCCAACAGGCGAAGATGAGGGCTGAATGGGAGGGATGGTGGCCGCTGGGGTGACAGTGTTCCCTCCACTGCCTACCTTGCGACGTTGCGGTATCCGTAAGGGTCCTGGTCTGGGATCAATGTACTGGGGTATGGACCGAACCGCCAACACCGTTGGAAATAGCCAGCCAGAGAACGGCCTAGGCAGACGGGCACCAACAGCGGAGAGAACAGCCACTGCGAACACATTGCGCATACAAAGAGTGCACGCACCATAGGCTGTCAAATCTTATGCTACCGTACCACGTAGTCTACGTACGTACGCATGGGCAGGCAGGCAGGCAGATGGGCAGGGAAGCGCAATGATAGTCACAGTAAGATTGCTGTGAAGATGGGAAGATGGCGGGCCTAAAGGCAGATTCCTCTGCCCCATCTGTACTCTTGCTCCAGGGGCATTCCGGCCTCCAGGAACCACCTTGTCTGTGCCGCAATCATGCGGCGATTCCTCCACGGCCCCTGGATCAGGAAGTGTTGACGATTATGGGAATGTCCCTATATGTGCTTAAGACGGCACGGCGATATGGACGTGACTCTGCCCATCTTATCTAGCCTATCTGCGCAAAGATGCCCCTCGAGAAGTCGTGTATGTTTCTGCCAGTGATGGATTTCTGAGATAATGCCCACATACGATGCGATGCCGTAATTAGTGTCCACGGCATGACCCTGGAATCTGTCGTATCCGCATCTCCAGTGCTTACTCTGCAGGGCTGTGTGCTAATTTGAGCATTTGGGTGGGATAGCACCGTGAAACGGCAGATACAGCGTCTCAACTACTTCATCTGGAAGCTTGACAAGCGACGACGTCAAATAGTTTTAGCTCGGGGTTTTGGCCACCTCCTTCTTCCTCTCACGAGGAGTAAGACGATGAGCCCGAGTGATGGGCAAAGGAGAGAGAGAGTTTGTGTTTGAAAGAGAGACGACATAGAGGCAAACCCGGTGACTGACTCCACAGTTTGCCCGGCCGACTTGGGAAGCCCCGCCGATGTACTGCGCTGCACTGCACACCAAGGGCCCATTACGACCCCAACTCTGACCTGCCGCCTCAGCCCAAAGACCAAGACCAGGACTTTTGGATGGCATGCGTGGATTGGCCTGCCCTATGGATGCTCAGATTCGGAAACTGCAGCTCAGAGACAGCTCATCTCACAAAAAAAAAAAAAAAAAAAAAAAAAAAGAAGGGGGAGGGGGGAAAAAGCGCGAAAATGACACCCCGAAACCCCCAAAAAAAAATAACCAAGGCAAAAAAGGAGAAGAGACGCGGTGAGAGGCA